>SJYC01035815.1:0-45811 GCA_006408675.1 Madoqua kirkii
GGTTGCAAAGAGTCGGACATGACTGAGTAAATGAACAGCAAACAACACCCTTAGGCCAAGAATGGTTAGACTTAAAAACCTGTGTATCCTGAGATCTGTGGGCACACTGTGAGAATTAATATGAACTGTAGGGCAAAGCAGGTGAGCAAGAGTGAGAGACAGAGCTTTTCAGGAGGCAGTCGTGAGACACAGGCTGCATGGGGCCAGGAGTGGGTGGAGCACAGTGAGCGATGGCAGCCGTTTCAGGGGACTTGCTCACAGCTTTGGGCTCAGATAATCTGACAGAAATGATGCTGAATGGGCTTCCCAGGTGGTGCAGTGGTAAAGAATCCACCTCCCAATGCAAGAAATGTGGGTTTAACCCCTGGGTTGGGAACATCCCCTGTAGGAGGGAATGGCTACCCACTGCAGTTGCCTGGGGAATCCCATGGACAGAGGAGCCCGGTGGGCTATAGTCCATGGGGTCGCAAAGATTTAGACACGACTGAGTGACTGAACTGACCTGAACTGAAGTCCAGTAGTCTTGCCTGGAAAATTCCATGGAGAGATGAGCCTGTCGGGCTACAGTCCATGGAGTCATAAAGAGTAGGACACAACTGCACGAATGAGCACATCCACAATCTGACAAGAAAATACACACGGACTCTTGAAAGTCATTTCCCTTGACTCACAAGAAGACTTGGGAGACCCAAGAAAAGACCCCTTCATTCAGAGAATGAGGAAAAGATAATGAAAAAAAAAAGACAAACAGAGACATTGAGACTATTCCTAGTCTCCAACTTGACCAATCCACCAGTGGGGAATGATCCACTATTACAAAGAACACACGGGTAGTAACCACATCCTCCCCACTTCTCTCTCAGTCAAGGTTCTGTGAAGAGTTGCACCATGGGAATCATTGCCTCTACCTTTTCATCTTTTCACTATTCAAATGGAACAGCCCCCGTCTGATCTCCAGGGATATCATTATTGCCCGATCAATCGATTCTTTCTATTTTTGCATGGTGTTCCTCTACATCATTTAATCTAAGTGATTAACCTTTGACTTCTTCATACGGCCTCTGTCACAATTTCTGGGTTACCAGGTTCTTCTAACTCTCTCTGACTTCATCTTCTCATTCCCCACACCCCACCCTAAACTCCTCCTCCTTGGGATGGTGTGTTAGAAAGAGTAGGTTGGCAAGTAAGTTCTCTCAAGTCTCATTGCAAACTCCTCCTAGCTTTCGATGGCTGGAAAGCTAAATAGCTACATGTTCCTGAACCCCTTCCAACTAGCAGTCCAGATATGTTCTAGATTTTGCCAATCAGGTGGGCTCACATGGAAACCTGGGGAGAAACATAAAGACTCAAGGAAACTTGGAGAAGAATTAGATCAAAGTATTTATCAAAATCTTAGGAAGGTTCCTAAGGAAGTAAAGAGTCTAAAGTAAGTTAAGAGTCACTGCTTTACACAGTGGCTAGAAAATGCTTCTGCTCTTAGATTTCAGTTTCCTTGTGTATGTGGATGATTTTTATGTTACCACTGAAGCAATAATGTTGCATAACAGGCCATCACAGAGTTCAGTGACCTGCAAGAAGAACTCCTTGCAATTATTTTGCTCATAGCTCTGCTTCAGGCAGCTGGTCGCCTGGGCTTGGCTTCAGGCTTGAGTGGGCTCAGATTTCCTCCATGTGTTTTCGCGTTCTCCCTGAAGGAGAGTTACTCAGGACATGTTCTCCCCATGGCAGATCACACAAATCACACAAGCCCATTTAAAGCTTCTGCTCTCATCCTGTCTGTTCACATTTTTTGGCCAATGAGATTCACTTGGTCAAGCCCAAAGTCCATATGGTAAGACAGTATCTTTGTTCCCTGGTGGCTCAGATGGTAAAGAATCTGCCTGCTATGTGGGAGGCCTGGATTCAATCCCTGTGTCCAGAAGACCCCCTGGAGAAGGGAATGACTACCCTCTCCAGTATTCTTGGCCTTCCCTGGTGGCTCAGTGGTAGAGAATCTGGCGCAATGCAAGAGCCCCGGAGGACACAGTTTCGATCCCTGGGTTGGGAAGATCCCCTGGAGGAGAAAATGGCAAACTGCTTGCCCCAGTATTCTTGCCTGGAGAATTCCATGGACCGAGGAGCCTGGGGGGCTACAGTAGTCCATAGTGTCACAAAAAGCTGGATCCAACTGAAGCAACTTGGCACACACACATGGAGTGGGAGAAGAAAGAAATTCATGTTTTCAAAAAAAAAAAAAGAAATCTAGCCCAACTCCCAATGTAAATATTGAGCTTAGAATATTTATCTTGGGCTCTAAACACTGCCTGTGGGATGTCTTTTCTGTGCTGGTGTTGCTTCTGAATCTGCCTGCAAAGGTGCCCATGGCTACCTGTTTAGTAACTGCCAGTTTGTAGAACAAAGTAGAAAACGTTAAAAAGAATGAGTTGACTTCTTCAGAGAAAGGGTGATCTAGAGAGGGGCTAGACACTCGTGTGTGTGTGTGTGTGTGTGTGTGTGTGTGTGTGTGTGTGTATGACTAAAGATTCCTTTAAGTACTGATGGAAATTTAGCATTCAAAGCCTTCAGTGATTGGGAATTCCCTGGAGGTTAGCGCCTCCCACTGCTTCGGCAGGGGGCACACGTCTAGGGGAAATAAGATCCTGCATGGCGTACAACAGGGGGGAGAAAAAGCCTTCAGTAATCAAATTTTTCAGTTTTCTGTCTCACAGTTCCTTGTCTTAAACCTTTTACTCTATGAGAATTACAACAAACAAAAATAAACCCCCTAGAAAAAAAAGAAAGGTCTTATGTGAATACCGATATATTGTTAGAAAGGAACTAAATCCCTTTTGCCATTTAAAAACATAAAGTCAATGAACAGTCTGAAATAACTTATTATAGGACTATGTTTTTAAATTAATCACCCCAATTAAAGGTTAAAGTGTTAATATTTTGATAAATTTTTCCTCTGGAAATTCATCTGATTTTGAAGTGTGTGTGTGGATGACTAAAGATTCCTTTAAGTACTGATGGAAATTTAGCATTCAAAGCCTTCAGTGATTGGGAATTCCCTGGAGGTTAGCGCCTCCCACTGCTTCGGGCAGGGGGCACACGTCTAGGGGAAATAAGATCCTGCATGGCGTACAACAGGGGGGAGAAAAAGCCTTCAGTAATCAAATTATTCAGTTTTCTGTCTCACAGTTCCTTGTCTTAAACCTTTTACTCTATGAGAATTACAACAAACAAAAATAAACCCCCTAGAAAAAAAAGAAAGGTCTTATGTGAATACCGATATATTGTTAGAAAGGAACTAAATCCCTTTTGCCATTTAAAAACATAAAGTCAATGAACAGTCTGAAATAACTTATTATAGGACTATGTTTTTAAATTAATCACCCCAATTAAAGGTTAAAGTGTTAATATTTTGATAAATTTTTCCTCTGGAAATTCATCTGATTTTGAGGGTTGTTTTTTTTTTTTTTTCCTGCAGAAGAGATAAATAAGGAAGTTAAGAAGGCTCCCACCAACGTTTTATCAGGGCTTCTGCTAGGGTGTATAAATGCTTCAGATGAAAATATGCAACCCCTAGAATAAGCTTTTTTGGGACAATCTATTAAAAAAAAATAGATGTATTCCTTCTTACTCACTTGACTTCTCCCGAATCAGTCTTCCCAGTTAAGCTGAGTCAGAAAAACCCCTGACTCAGAGGCAAGAGCAGCCCAAGGGTGCTCCTTCAAGGGGTGGAGGAGCTCAGCTCCGGAGCTTTCTGTGAGCCAAGGATTAGGATCCCTAGGATGAAATCCCCTTGGTCTTCGGACAAATTTTGTTTCTTTACCTTTTCAAGGGGCTCCCTATGCCACCCATCAGAGAGATGAATTTATTTCAATCCTCTAGAGACTATGTCCATCAAAACCACCAAACCTCCCCAGCTTCTCACCTAAGAGATCTAATTTTATTTTTTACAAACTTTGCATTATGGAAAATTTCAAATGTATACAAAGTTAAAGAAAAATGCCATATAAAACCCATGTGTCAGGCACTGTTTAATCACCCAGCTTAAACGATGATCTGTTCCTGTCCAATCTTATGCCATCGCTCTGTCTAGTCACTGTTTTTCATTCACTGGATTCCTCTGAAGCAAATCTGAAACATTCTGTCATTTCAATAGCAAATATTTAGTACCATCTGTAAAAGATAAGGCTTCCTTAAAAAATCCAGTGGCATTGTCAGGATCAATATTACATATTAAATAAGCAAAATAGCAGAGCAGCTCCCTCCCTGAGATCCACTGAAAGTCAGCCCTCGGCACAGTGGTTTATAAAAAAGAAAGAAAGAGTAATAAAGGAAAGAAAATATAAAAGAAAAACAAATAAAAGCATAATGTATAAATTGCTGTTAAGGAGAAAATTTGTTTTTTGGTAAGACACCATTTATAACTATTTCAAATAACTGCAACAAATGATTTTCTATGGGTATCAGAACATAAACCACAGAGGCATTAGTCTATAAAACTCATCACTGACCACATCACTTCAGCTACAGTAATCAGAATAGCTTGATTATATTCATTTTAAATAAATTCAAAATAAGAGGTTTCATGTTCAGCTGCTGGTTTCTTACATTCTTCCTATTACTATACTTGAATAATTTTCTAGGAATTACTTATCTTGAGAAAATTTTCCTTCCCCCAATATCTTACTTAAAATGTCCTTTGAGCTTTACATTTTCCTGAAAAGCAACTTTCTTTTCCACTCATGTGTCAAGATGCTGGTCTCGCTAGACAGCTGTCAAACGTTGAGGGTTATCATTGTAGCATTCTATGGTGGCCTCGGCAGCAAGTTTCAAATGTTCAAATTCCAAGCCATTTTATACCATTTAAAAAAAAATTTCCTTTCTTTCTTTCTTTTTTTTTTGACCACACTGCATGGCTTGTGGGGTCTCAGTTCCCTGAACAGGAGTTGAACTGGATTCACAATGGCAGCCCACTCCAGTATTCTTGCCTGGAGAATCCCATGGAGGGAGGAGCCTGGTAGGCTACAGTCCATGGGGTCGCAAAGAGTCGGACATGAATGAGCGACTTCACTTTCACAGCAGTGAAAGCGCTGAGTCCTAACCACTGGGCTGCCAAGGAATCCCCCGGTTAATACTGTTATCATCAGCATTTACCAAATGGCTTATTAAAGATAAAGTGGTGGGGTGGTGGTAGTGTGGGTGAGTGTAGAATTGGAGAGGTTTGGAGCGATCAATAGCACCTTTGAGCCCTAAGCATCGGAGGCTTACCAGCTAGTTAAAAAAAAATAATAATTGCTGCAAATTTCCATTGCTGTGATACCTCTTTATTGCTTTTCTTCAAAATTGTTTGATATTTATTGCAATGTGTATATGTGCTCATTCTCTCAGTCATGTCTGACTCTTTATAACTTCATGAACTGTAGCCCACCAGACTCCTCTGTCCATGGAATTTTCCAGATAAGAATACTGGAATGGGTTGCCATTTTCTGCTCCAGGGGAGCTTCCTGATCCAGGGATTGAACACACAACTCCTGCATTTCCTACATCAGCAGACAGATTCTTGACCACTGAGCAACCTGGGAAGCCAAGAGCCTCTCAGAAATTATGAAGAGGTTAACGTGTGCTTTTATAATGAAGAAATACGTCTTAGCACTGCTTCCTGAATCTTTCTCTGCCTTGCTGGTCCGCCCTAACACCAAGCCTTTTGCTGTACTCAGTTCCTTATCTTAATCTGTTTGGGCTGCTATAACAGAATAATGTAGTAGGTGGTTTATAAGTGTGATAAATTTGTTTCTCGCGGTTATGGAGGATGGGAAGCCCAAGATCAAAGTGCTGGCAGATTCAGTGCCTGGTGAGAAGTTCCTGTTTCCTCACTATAACCACACGTGGCAGAAGGGACAGGGAACTCTCTAGGGCCTGGTCACTGTAAGGGCTTCACCCTCATGACCTGATTGTCTCCTAAAGGTCTTACCTCCAAATACCATCACTTAAGAATGATAAGGACCCAGGCTTGAATAGACCCCACTGGCCAAATCTGACAAAGTAATTAGTGATACTGTCAATAATAAACCACAGAATAAAATAAAAAACAAGAGAGTAAATAAATAATGAGTAGATTAAAAGTTTGATAAGGAATGATGTATTTATGTATTTTCAAAATACCTTTCTAGAAAATACTTATTAACTACAAATGAGAAAAGTGCAGCTGTACAGTGGAGGAAACTGGCAGATTTCAGGATTGGGGCAAATGGAAACTGTTGTCTGTCTCATAGACCAGATGCCATCCGAAGCATTACTGCTGTGATGGCCCTGACAAAGATGCAAAACATGAACCTAAAAATGAGAAAACATTAGGAAAACCCAAACTAAAGATTATTCTGGAAAATAACTGGCCTGTAATTTTCAAAAGTGTCAAGGTTACAAAAATCAAACAGAGATGGAGGCACTATTACAGATGTAATGGAGACTGAAAAGATATGACATGGGCAACACGTGACCTTGGACTGGATTCTTTTGCTGTAAAGGGCATGATTGGGACTAACGGTGAAATTTAATAGGGCCTGAGAATTCAGTGTCAGTATTCTGATTTTGGTGGTTGTATTTGTTTACATAGGAAAATGCCCTTTGTCTGTAGAAAACATACCAAAGAATTTGGTGGTAATGGGGCTTTGAGTTGGCCATTGACTTAAATGGTTCAGGAAACAAATATTCTTCCTCTGTACCTTCAATTTTTCTGCAAGCTTGTGAATGTTTCAAAAAATTTTTAAATTGAGGCCATTAATCCCTATTTCCCCCCAAACTGTATTGTGCATTGTAAATGGTTTGCGGGCAGTCCTCTGGTGTACACTGGCCTGGATGGGCTCTGAGTCCCGCCTAGCCAGAGTCTTACCATTTTCCCACTTCTCTGCTTATGTCCACTTTCCTTATTCAGTGGAGCAGAGTGAGGGGAATTCGAGGCGGGGAGAAGGAAGAAGAATCACAGTCAGAATGCGGGGAGGCTTTTGACCACACCTGCAATTTTTCTCTAGGCTTCTGGTCCCCAGATACCCCACTTCACTAAATAAGCTATTTTTCAAATGAATGAGATCTCTCAAAAACTTTACCTTCCACGTACTGTTTCTAAGGAAACTGCTGAAGAGTGTGCTCCACCAACACAGGAAGTAAACCAATATAGACGCAAACAAGAGATACAATCCAAGAAAGATATAAAGAAACGGCCAAAGTGATAAGAAAGGGACATTTCAAGAAAACAGGAGGTAGAGTTAGAAATCATTCTACCCAGATAATTGCAGGCCAGAAGGCTCTAGAAGAGTTATCTTCAGGAAGATGAAATTGATGAAGCACTTAATTTATTTGACTATATCCAGAGGAAATTTACAGGGGGAGTGCTCAGAAATAAATTAATAATAAATACATAAGAAAAGCAAATGAAAAAGAAAGACATATATTACCTTTGCTGCTGCTACTGCTGGTAAGTCGCTTCAGTCATGTCCGACTCTTCGCGACCCCATGGACTGCAGCCTACCAGGCTCCTCTGTCCATAGGATTTTCCAGGCAAGAGTACTGGAGTGAGGTGCCATTGCCTTCTCCTGTATTACCTTTGGGCACAGAAAAATGTGGATGGAAAAAAATGATCATTTTTTTTTACATTGCTAAACTTTGTCATTTAGGTGTAATCATAATAATGTATTTTGGAGAAGGAAATGGCAACCCATTCCAGTATACTTGCCTGGAGAATCTCATGGACTGAGGAGCCTGGGGAACTGCAGTCCATGGAGTCGCAAAGAGTCAACACGACTGAAGTGACTGGGCATGTAATAATGTATTTACTCAGTACTGATTTTAACTTTACTGGGACCATGAATGAATGGACAACGTACCCTGTGTGTTTGTGTGTGTACATGTATGTGTATGTGTGTGTATAGAAGAGAGCAACATCTGTCTCCACAGAGAAAAGTTGATGGATAATGTCTAAAACAGAATTATCATCAAAAAGTAGCAATGAAAGCATTTTCCCCCAGAGATATGAAGGGATATATCACAGGAGTTGAAATTTATTGCCTCTGGAGAAATAGAAATAAGAGGGAGTGGAGGGGGTTGTTCCTTCTGGTAAGAAGGTCAATAGAGCTCCTGAGTCTTACCTACAGTTGGAGTTCTCTGGAGATGAGTTATTGGGAAGTGCTTTGGAAATATACGCTTGTGCAAGAGGCCTGAGTGAAGAGCTAAGGAGCCTTTTCTTACAGGTCAGCTCCTACAGGGAGACGGCAATGTGGAGGGTGGATCTGCAGTTAGTCATCACGTACACATGTTTATGCTTGTTTTATAGAAGTTGGAGAATAACACCTTCGGTTCTTTTAACATTGCCTTTTTAAAAAAAGATACATTATTGCCCTATATATGCTTCAGTTTGATAGTTTTACACTCAAGTAGCCTGCCCATAGAAACCTCCTCCTTCTCCCTGCAAAAAAGATCTATGAAAATGACCTCACACAAAAAAGATGTGCACATTCTTGCAGTGGCAGGGGCTGGGGATTAACTTTGTTAAATCCTGTCTTTTCCGGAGTTATTTGTCCACAGCAGTCAAATTAATGTGGATGGAAAAAAATGATCATTTTTTTTTACATTGCTAAACTTTGTCATTTAGGTGTAATCATAATAATGTATTTTGGAGAAGGAAATGGCAACCCATTCCAGTATACTTGCCTGGAGAATCTCATGGACTGAGGAGCCTGGGGAACTGCAGTCCATGGAGTCGCAAAGAGTCAACACGACTGAAGTGACTGGGCATGTAATAATGTATTTACTCAGTACTGATTTTAACTTTACTGGGACCATGAATGAATGGACAACGTACCCTGTGTGTTTGTGTGTGTACATGTATGTGTATGTGTGTGTATAGAAGAGAGCAACATCTGTCTCCACAGAGAAAAGTTGATGGATAATGTCTAAAACAGAATTATCATCAAAAAGTAGCAATGAAAGCATTTTCCCCCAGAGATATGAAGGGATATATCACAGGAGTTGAAATTTATTGCCTCTGGAGAAATAGAAATAAGAGGGAGTGGAGGGGGTTGTTCCTTCTGGTAAGAAGGTCAATAGAGCTCCTGAGTCTTACCTACAGTTGGAGTTCTCTGGAGATGAGTTATTGGGAAGTGCTTTGGAAATATACGCTTGTGCAAGAGGCCTGAGTGAAGAGCTAAGGAGCCTTTTCTTACAGGTCAGCTCCTACAGGGAGACGGCAATGTGGAGGGTGGATCTGCAGTTAGTCATCACGTACACATGTTTATGCTTGTTTTATAGAAGTTGGAGAATAACACCTTCGGTTCTTTTAACATTGCCTTTTTAAAAAAAGATACATTATTGCCCTATATATGCTTCAGTTTGATAGTTTTACACTCAAGTAGCCTGCCCATAGAAACCTCCTCCTTCTCCCTGCAAAAAAGATCTATGAAAATGACCTCACACAAAAAAGATGTGCACATTCTTGCAGTGGCAGGGGCTGGGGATTAACTTTGTTAAATCCTGTCTTTTCCGGAGTTATTTGTCCACAGCGTCAAATTACATGATAATATCCCAAGGAATACACTTTAATAAACTCATTTAACTGTGGTTGGACTTTTTTCAGGAATGCAGTCTCCAATCACAGCATTTTTCTTAGAAGGAAACATGATTCCCTTTAGGAGGACGATTCCAAGAACTGACTGATCGTAGCCAAAAACAAGGTCTGCCTATACATGCCTGGTTGAGTGCTGTAAATGCAAGCAAAACAGAACACACCTAACTAGAAAGAGGAGAACCACAGGGAGAAAGAAGGGAGGGGGTGGAGACTGTTTTGAACCAGGTTTGAAAGATGCAGTAAGCATCAGGGGTATTACAAGAGCCCAGATGAAAACCAGGTTTGTTTGTTTTTACATAAAAAGGCACAGGGTAGGGGATGGCTTTACCCCCAGAAGGCTGGAGTTCACCTGGATTAGAGCACTGGGTTTCAAAGTAAACTGGCTGTACCTGTGGTGAGTCTGAGATCAGCCAGGGACTCTGCTTCCAAAGGAGCCAGCCAGCATGGGAGAAAGACACAAGAACTGTCAAGCATGACTGAGTAACACCCAAGGCTGTCAGTCAAGGTCAGATGGCTCTCAGTGTATCTGCAGTTTCTCCATCTGTGTTTAATTTGCTTGGTAACTTTCCCCATGCTGGGCTAACTTCATCCTTCACCCTATGAACCTCATAGGTTAGCACCTGTTGCAGTGGCTTGAGGTCAAGAAGGAGGGGCAGGTTGGAGAAGACAAGAAGGTCTCCTGAATCTAAGATGGTCCTCTAAAGAGGAGAAAAAAGTGTCTTTATCTTTCCCCTTGACCCCTTAGGCAGGGATGAGGGAGATGAGTTGGGGATGAACGACAAGTCCAGGGGAATTTCACCTCATGGGGCAGGAAGAGATGGTGGGGATAACCTTTACAGGCCTTAAGCAATTCCCTCATCTAAGTTAAGATTTTAAAAGATTCTAAATAGATACGAACATTTAAAAAATGTATATAGTAGCAAAATTATGGTAATGAAAACAGACAAGGTGTTGCCAGGGTTAGTGTTGGAGGGAGATTGTGACTATCAAGTTTCTTTGTGGTGATGGAACAGTTCTGTATCTTGATTGTGGTTGTGATGACAAGAATCTACATATGGGATAAAACTTCATAGAAGTACCCACACACACACACACACACACACACACACACACACACACAGTACAGGTAAAAGCTAGTGAGATCTGAATAAGGTCTGCAGTTTACTTCATGGCATTGCACCAAAGTCAGTTTTCTGGTTTTGATCATTGAACTGTGCTTATGTAAGATAATGTCATTGGGGGAAGCTGAATAAAAGATACATAGAAACTCTCTGTGCTCTTTTTGAAGTTTCTATGTGAGTATGAAAAGAAAAAGTTTTTAAAAATTGGGGAGTTTTAATAATAATAATTCAATACAGATCCATTGCCAACCACCCACTTTAAGAAGAAAAGTATTCCAATATTTTTGGAAACGTTCAAAGCACTCTTTCTGGATCCCTTCCCTTTCTTCTGCTCCTCCATTTCTTCAGAGATACTGCTGCTGCTGCTAAGTCGCTTCAGTCGTGTCCGACTCTGTGCAACCCCATACACGGCAGCCCACCAGGCTCCCCCGTCCCTGGGATTCTCCAGGCAAGAACATTGGAGTGGGTTTCCATTTCCTTCTCCAAAGCATAAAAGTGAAAAGTGAAAGTGAAGTTGTTTAGTCGTGTCCAACTCTTAGCAACCCTATGGACTGCAGCCTACCAGGCTCCCACCAGGCTCCCTCCTCCTGGGATTTTCCAGGCAAGAGTACTGGAGTGGGTTGCCATTGCCTTCTCCGAGATAACTACTGCCTGGATCTTTATCATCATTATCCCTTTGCTCTTTTTTATAGTTTTGTGTATTAATTGCTCAGTTGTGTGTCTAACTCTTTGCAGCCCCATGGACTGTAGTCCACCAGGCCCTTCTGTTCATAGAATTCTCCAGGCAAGAATACTGGAGTAGGTAGCCATTCACTTCTCCAGGGGATCTTCCTGACCCAGGGATGGAACCCATGTCTTCTGCATTGCAGGGAGATTCTTTACTGTCTGATCCACCAGGAAAGCCCATAGTTATTGTGCTCATGTGCTAAGCCACTCCAGTCATGTCTGACTCTTTGCAACCTGTGGACTTAGCCCATCAGGCTCCTCTGTCTACGGGATCAAACCCATGTCTCTGACCCGCATTGGCAGGTGGGTTCCTTACAAGTGTCACCTGGGATGCTTCTTTGTAGTTTTACCTCACGTATTTTAATGCCAAAACAATATGTTGTCTAGTTTTGCATGTTCTTGAATGCTGTATAAATGAAATCATTCTGCATGTGTTTGTCCGGCTAATTGCTTTTTTTTACTCAATGTTTCCTTTCTGAATTCCATTGTTGATGACTGTAGCTTTCTGATTTGTTCATTGATGTGTTCACTGTGAACACACCATGATTTATTCATCCATTCTATTATTTGTTAACATTTGGTCTGGTTTCAGTGTTTTGTTTTGTTTTGTTTTCCAATTACAAACACACAGGGCTGCTAAAAACATTCTTGTGCATCTCTCCTGGTTCACAGTGCAGAAGTATCTCCAGGGACTCTACCTTAGGGTGGAATTACAGAGTCAGAGAGTTTAGCTACTTTTCTGATTTACTGGATGATGGATGGCAAATTATTTTCCTAAATGGTGTAACTATTGTTGTGTATTTTCAGTAATACTGGGTATTATCAGTGTTCTTACTTTTTGTATGTATAGTACCTGTAAAATGTTATCTGATCTTTGTGGTTTTGTGTATTTTTTTCTAATTTCTAGTATTATTACCCATTTCCATTTAATTTTGTCTGTTTATTTTTCTTCTGAGAAATACAAGTTTAACACTTTGTCCATTTGTCAGTTGGGTTGTTTGTCTTTTTCTTATTGATTTACGGCAGCTCTTTATATATTCTGAAAATTAATGCTTTGTGTTGCAAAAACCTTCCAGTTTCTGACTTAACTTCTTACTTTCATTATGGTGTCTTTTAAGGAACATAAAATCTTAATTTTAATATAGTTAATCTCATATTAAGGATCATTTCATTTAGCATATATTTTTTGTAGCAGATAGTTTTTCAGAGAAATATTTCTAAACCAGAAAATCATATAACTGTTCCCTTATATTATTTCTCAATTTTATAAGTCTACTTTTACATTTTTTACTACACCTGAATTTGGCTTTTATGTGTGATGTGAAGAGTTCAATTTAATTTTTTAAATATATGGGTAATTTGTTTTCCCCAGACCCGCATATTGAAAAAAATGTGTGTTTTCCCTAGGCATCTGTCAGGCTTCCCAGGTGCTGCTAGTGGTGAAGAACCCACCTGCCAGTTCAGGAGTTGCACGAGACTTGGGTTCAATCCCTGGGTTGGGAAGATCTTCTGGTGTATGAAGTGACACCCCACTCCAGTAGTCATGCCTGAAAAGTTCCATAGGTAGAGGAGCCTGGGAGGCTACAGTCCATGCATGCTAAATTGCTTTAGTTACGTCTGACTCTGTGCAACCCTGTGGACTGTAGCCTGCCAGGCTTCTCTGTCCTTGGGATTCTCCAGGGAAGACTACTGGAGTCGGTTGCCATGCCCTCTTTTAGGGGATTTTCCCAACCCAGGGGTCGAACCCAAGTCTCTTGCATCTTCTGCACTGGCAGGCGGGTTCTTTACTACTAGCGCCACCTACAGTCCTTGGGACCACAAAGAGTCAGACACAACTGAGCAACTGATCACAGGCGCACGGTTATCTGTGATGTCAGCTCTAGAAAAAGCCAGTCAGATCTCTGCATATGTCTCAGTTTGATTCTGGGCCCTATATTCTGCTGTACTTCTTCATCTATATCTTTCTCACTAATAGCACACTATCTTAATTACCTTAACCCTAGAATAATTTTAATATCTGGAAGACAAGTTCTCTCATATGGTCCTTCTTTTGAAGTGTTTTGTCTGTTCTTGTCCTTTGCTCCTTCATATACATTTTGGAATGAACTTCCTGAGTTTCTTTAAAGCCAAGGGGAATTTCAATTGGAATTATATTGAATTCACAAAGGGACTAAAGAGCCTCCTGATGAAGGTGAAAGAGGAGAGTGAAAAAACTGACATAAACTCAACATTCAAAAAGCTAAGATCATGGCATCTGGTCCCATCACTTCATGGTAAATAGATGGGAAAACAGTGACAGACTTTATTTTCTCGGGCTCCAAAATTACTGCAGATGGTGACTGCAGCCATGAAATTAAAAGACGCTTGTTCCTTGGAAGAAAAGCTATGACCAGCATAGACAGAATATTAAAAAACAGAGACATTACTGTGCCGACAAAGGTCTGTATAGCCAAAGCTATGATTTTTCCAGTAGTCATGTATGGATGTGAGAGTTGGACCATAAATAAATATGAGCACCAAAAAACTGGTGCTTTTGAACTGTGGTGTTAGAGAAAACTCTTGAGAGTCCCTTGGACAGCACGGAGATCAAACTAGTCGATCCTAAAGGAACTCAGTCCTGACTCTTCAATGGAAGCACTGATGCTGAAGTTGAAACTTCAATACTTTGGCCACCTGATGTGAAAAACCAACTCACTGGAAAAGACCCCAGTGCTGGGAAAGATTGAAGGTGGTAGGAGAAGGGGATGACAGAGGATGAGATGGTTGGATGGCATCACCAACTCAATGGACATGAGTTTGAGCAAGCTCTGGGAGATGGTGATGGATAAGGAATCCTGACATGCTGCATGCAGTCCATGGGGGTCACAAAGAGTCGGACACAACTAAGCGACTGAACAACAATAACAATACAAAGTCATATATCTTCAAGTGCATATGCCTATGTACTTGACCACACTTTTCAGCCAAGTAGATCATTTGTGCAGTATTACACTTCATTAGATCACTGGTGCCTATCAGAGGCTGGGTGTTGGCTCAGTGTAGAGGTAGGAGAAGCCAGTGGGTTTTTTTTCACCTCCAGTATATCACTGTCTGATAACAATATAGAAGAAGAACCTGTGCTTGATTTGCCACAGTTCAGTTCAGTTCAATTCAGTCGCTCAGTCATGTCCAACTCTTTGCGACCCCATGGACTGCAGCATGCCAGGCTTCCATGTCCATCACCAACTCCCAGAGCCTACTCAAACTCATGTCCATCTCATCAGTGATGCCATCCAACCATCTCATCCTCTCCCATTCCCTTCTCCTCTCTCCTTCAATCTTCCCCAGCATCAGAGTCTTTTCTAATGAGTCGGTTCTTAGCATCAGGTAATCAAAGTACTGGAGTTTCAGCTTCAGCAGCAGTCCTTCCAATGAATATTCAGGACTGATTTCCTTTAGGATTGGCTGGTTTGATCTCCTTGCAGTCCAAGGGACTCTCAAGAGTCTTCTCCAACATCACAGTTCAAAAGCATCATTTCTGAGGCACTCAGCTTTATTTATGGTCCAACTCTCACATCCATACATGACTACTGGAAAAACCATAGCTTTGACTGGACAGACTTTTGTTGGTAAAGTAATGTCTCTACTTTTTAATACATTGTCTAGGTTGGTCATAGCTTTTCTTCCAAGGAGCAAGCATCTCTTAATTTCATAGCTGTAGTCACCATCTGCAGTGATTTTGGAGCCCCAAGAAAAAAAAGTCTCTCACTGTTTCCATCGTTTTCCCATCTGCCATGAAGTGATGGGACCAGATGTCATGATCTTAGTTTTCTGACTGTTGAACTTTAAACCAACTTTTTCACTCTCCTCTTTCACTTTCATCAAGAGGCTCTTTAGTTATTCTTCACTTTCTGCCATAAGGGTGGTGTCAACTGTGTATCTGAAGTTATTAATATTTCTCCTGGCAATCTTGATTCCAGCTTGTGCTTCGTCCAGCCCGGCATTTTGCATGATGTACTCTGCATATAATTTAAATAAGCATTGTGACAATATGCAGCCTTGACATACTCCTTTCCTGATTTGGAACCAGTCTGTTGTTCTATGTCCAGTTCTAACTGTTGCTTCTTGACCTGCATACATGTTTCTCAGGAGGCAGGTCAGGTGGTCTTTGCCACAGTTTTCAGTTAAAAAGAGCTGTTCCCTAAGCCAGAAGATCTCATGGATTGCAATTGCTGTTATACAGGTAAATCACTATAAGCCAATGAAGATTGTATTTCTGGGTATGCCTAGTATAAAACATTGCAACTAGACCTAGAAGAAAATGCAATATGGTGTAGCAGTCAAAAAGCCCTTTCTATCTATCCATGTCTTCCCATCTTTAACAAAATTATATGAATGTTTAATTAAGGGCTATTGATCCAGTTTAGATGAGATTCTATAATTCTGCCATATGACTACAGGGTGAGCATTAAAAATTAGAAAGAGTGTGATACTCTGCTCTCAGGTCACATTAATATTCATCTTCTTTTTTCTGTTTAATTAGAGTTTAATTAGGGTTAAGTAAATAAATGAAATCTAGAGGCACAACATATATGAAACTTGTCAAGCCATTTTCCAGCACTGGAACCTGACCACAACCTCGTTTATCTTGATCCATGAAGTTCGGGGAAGCGCTGCACTTTGGCTGAAGCTTTAAAAGGCTTGTATGTTAATGTGTACCCCCTGTCTTCCAGAGATAAAGTGCTGTTTCATTGGCATTACTCACCATGTCAAGGCTTTCTGGTAAATTCTTAAGTCCCTCACCTTGCGGGAAAAGGCATCAGTTTACCACTTCCCAAGAAATGGGCTGTTCATAATGCTATGTTGTAATTTGATTCTTGTGAGGCATTGGTGGAAGACAATAATGGCCCAGAGTCAATGATAATATCTAGAAGCTGACCCTTAAGAGAGGCTCCTTAAGACCCGTTTTCATTTGACTGTAGTGTCAGTTCAGTTGGCTAATAATGTCTGACTCTTAATCATATTACTATGATTCAGAAAAAGCACCACTTTCAAACTGTCTAGGTGTTTAATCCAAAATCGTGGTTGTGGTTTAGTTTCTAATTGTGTCCAACTGTTGCTATCCCATGGACTGTAGCCCGCAGACTCCTCTGATCATGGCTTTCTCCAGGCAAGAAAACTCAAGTGGGTTGCCATTTCCTTCTCCAGGGGAATCTTCCGGACCCAGGGATTGAGCCTGGGTCCCCTGTGCTGCAGGTGGTCTCCTGCATTACAGGTGGATCCTTTACCAACTGAGCCACCAGGGAATTATATAACAGTTTTTAGTTGTTTGGGGGCATAGAGTGACCAGGCAGGATTTTTGCACTCAGGAAACTTACAAAGTGTTAAATGAAAGAAAGCCTTATATGGCCATAGGACTGTTCAGGAAATTTTGCTGAATCAACCTGAGATGCTACTGTGATTTGGAGAGGGATAATAATAGCAAAAAACAAACAAACAAACAAACCCTGATCAGTTAGCAACATTATTTGAGCATCCATTGAGATAAACTGGTGGTCTACTTTTTCTTTTTTTGGATGCTTTCTCCTAGAAAACTTTTAAAAATAATTTTATTTATTTTTGGCTGCGCTGGGTCTTGCTGCTGCACAGGCTGCTCTCTAGGTGTGGTGTCTTCTCTTGTGGAGCGTGGGCTCTAGGGCACGTGAGCTTCGGGCTCAGCTGCTTTGAGGCTGGTGGGATCTTCCCAGATCAGGGACTGAACCCATATCTCCTGCACTGGCAAGCAGATTCTTTACCACTGGGCCACCAGGGAAACGCTGAAAAAAATGTTTTTTTTAAAAAGCTGTATGTATACCTCCTGTTTCTGCTGCCACTGTGGGGACAGCCAAAGACATTGCTACTGAGACTTTCTACAGAGGCACAATTTGCTACGCTAATTAACAAAAACTGTTTCCAGTGCAAGAAGACTCAGGTTGTTGCTTTCAATTCTAGGATAAACATTAGTTAATATTTATGAAGTGCCTGCCATGTGTCAGGCCCCTGAACCATTTATATAGTTTATCTCATTTAATCTTCACTAAAACCTAATGAAATAAATACTAGGATTATATTCATTATCTAGAAAATGAAGCAGGGCTTAGGTAACAGAGAAGTACATGTGAAATCCAGGCATTTGGCCCCAGAGATCATGTTTACAATCTCCAAGATCTCCTGAGCCTTTAGGCAAAGACTGCCTGTTCCCAAAGCAGTCATTAAGACATCTTTTTTTTTTTTTTTTTTTTTTTTTTTCAGAAGCTTTAGAGGCAACCTTGGGTCTGTTGGCCTCAGAGCTGTATCCATCTCAGATGGGAAGGCCAGCTCCAGCTTCGCTGGCAGAACCATGATGTCTATGGTGAGGATGTACCTGCTCTCTTGATAAGCTCTCGTATTTCCTCCTGGAGCTGGGTCTGTGGGAGCCGGGACAGCCTCATCTGATTGAAAAGGTGGCAGGGGGTACATCTGACTGAAAAGGTGGCAGGGGGTACAGCAATGTCATAAATTTGCCATAATGTCCCTTGACTGATATTGTCCCAAGTTTCCCCATAGAATCGGTCTCTCATGAGCCTCCGTTCCCTTCAGGATTCCCAGGCCTCCCCCAGAGCTAAATCTGACCTGGAGGAGAAAAGAAAAAGCAAAGAAAATAGGAGGAACAGTAGCTCTTTGTCATTTGAATAAAGTCTGTAATGTAAGGTAGATTCAATAACATGAGGCAGAACCAACTTCCTGAAGCAAAAGCTGCAATCTCAGCTGTTATTAGGGCAAAATCCAAGGGTAGAGCACTGAACTCTTACCCTCGTAAGTTTTTATTTTTATTTATTTATTTTTTTATTTTTATTTTTTTATTTTTGTTTAATGCTTATTCCATTTCACAGTACTGTATAGGTTCTGCCATACACCGACATGAATCAGCCACAGGTGTAGATGATCTCCCCATGTTAAAGCCCCCTCCCACCTCCCTTCCCTGCCCATCCCCCTGTTCATCCCATACACCGGCCCCAAGCATCCTGTATCCTGTATTGAACATAGACTGGTGCTTCATCTCCCATATGATTGTATACATGTTTCGTTGTCATTCTCCCAGATCTTCCCACCCTCTCCCTCTCCCTCTGAAGCCAAAAGTCCGTTCTATACCTCTGTGTCTCTTATATTGTCTCACTTTCGGGGTCATCATTACTGTCTTCTAAATTCCATATATATGTGTCAGTATACTGTATTGGTGTTTTTCTTTCTGGCTTACTTCACTCTGTATAATCGGCTCCAGTTTCATCCATCTCATTAGAACTGCGTCAAACTTATTCTTTTTGAGGGCTGAGTAATACTCCATTGTGTATATGTACCACAGCTTTCTTATCCATTCATCTGCTGATGGACATCTAAGTATACTGTATTGGTGTTTTTCTTTCTGGCTTACTTCACTCTGTATAATCGGCTCCAGTTTCATCCATCTCATTAGAACTGCGTCAAACTTATTCTTTTTGAGGGCTCGTAAGTTTTTATTACAATTGCTTTTAGGCCACATTCTCTCATTAGACGCTAATGAATGTTTTCCATCGTGTGCAAGAAAGGTTTTATACAAATTCCATTTCCCAGAACTCCGTGAATGAAATGGAAACCCCCTTTTCTGGGTGTGGAAATAACAACCAAAAAAACCCCCTAAAACCTCCTGGCACAGTGTTTCTCGAGTACCCTCTGGGGTGGCTAGGTGGCGCCGTAGGCTAATGCACGGGCCCAGCTCAGCTCTCAGGTTGCCAGCTTCGATGGGAGGATTGGAAGGAAAAGGAGGAATACGAGGGCTGCCGGTCTCCCCCAAACAGGTTCATCAGCTCAGCTCTGCTCACAGCACGCCGTGCCTCTGTCACTATGAACTGTGTCCTTTCTCCCCCGCTTCACCTCCCTGGTTGATCACCACTGGCAGGCAGGGGGCTTCTAGGCCCTGGGCTTGGGCTGTTCTTGAGGAAAAGTCTGCAGAATCTTAAACGTGGTCCTAAATCTCGTGTTTCTCTCCATTTGACTCTCCCAAAAGTCGTTCAAGAATCCGAGGAGGAAGGATCAAGCTCGTCTTGAAGAATGAAAGGAAAGACACCAGCTCCCTCTCCGATCTCCTGAGTAGGCTCAGGGTGTGGGCGAGTACAGCCCCTTGTCCTCCCCTGAGAGCCCTAGTATTTCCCAGCCTCCTGCAGCCCCGCAGCTCTCAGACCAGCTGGCTGCAGAGGAAGAGAGGGCCCTGCTGCAGGGAGGTGGGGAGCACAGGTCCATGAAACCCCTGGATGGTGTGGAGGACACCAACAGGCCTTTTGTCTAAGGGAGGAACCCCTTTCCCACCCTGCCAGAGTCCTGAAACTCCCAAATTACGGACTCCTTTGCCTGAAGCCATTAAAGACTCTCCTTAAGACACAAATAGGAAGGAAAGGCTAACCCTGGAGAAGTTGGTGGAGAATCCATTGCACAATGGTACTGCTCAGAGGGAACTCCAGGGAGGAGCCAGCTGTGGATGGGCCCATGGGCTGCGCTGAGACAGGAGGAGATAGCCAGGGTGGAAACAGACGCCACTCGCTCAGCCTCTTTGTGGGGCTACAGCCTCCTTTCCACCTGCTCCGTTTGGCGGCTGGGAGTCAGATACTGATCACTGATTGCCAAGGCCGTGTGCCCTCAGGTTCTAGGAGAATCTGGGTTTCAAATAGTGCTGGTATTCCATAAGCACACACTTATCTGTCTGCTTATTCGTTCTGGTTTTGGTTCAGACACATTCCTGCTGTACCTGCCCTCCCCTGAAACCTGCCTTGTGCCTAGGGGACCCTGGCTGTGGTCTCTGGGCCTTGGGGGAGATGACAGGCTGAAGAGGGGGGCCTCCCCAAATGAAAGGTGATCTGTGTATGTTCCAGAAAGGAAGCTCATCACCAAACTTACACAAGCATCTCAAACACAAATAGGGATGCCAGTCACAGAGGGTATATTCCAGAAAATAGACAAAAAGGAGAAAATACTGTATAAAAGTCATGTACTGTAAGTGAAAACAAGAACAAAAATTAAGTTTGCAAAGACATATATAATATAGTCATAAGATCTCTATATAAAATATGTAGACATCTATATCTATATAGATATACATTCATAAGAAGGCAAAGAGAAACCTAAAACCCCCAAACCCTGGAGGAGAGGGATAAAAGCTGAAGATACAGATGTACATCTGTGCATTTTTATGACTACCTTGTGAGTTTACTTGCTGTCAAACTGTCCTGAAGATATTTATTTGAGCAGTTACAGAAACTCCTACAATGCCATGTTCATCTTGATACTTCTATTTTAACCTTGAAGAGTCTGCAGCCCTCCTACATTTCTCTCTGTCATAGCCGTGATACCTCTTTTGGCAATAAACATCAGTAAACTTAAGTGCCATGAGTCATATTGTCAATTTTTAATTAAATCATGGTCTAGCTGGGGTTTGATTTATTTAGGCCTGAATTCATTTAGACCCTGGTCCACATAAATTTACATAGCTTATTTAACAAGCTCATGATTATATAAATTGTAGACGCCTTTAAAATTTCTAACAATATGAGTTGTAAAAGCCTTTTCTTGTCAAGCCAAGAGTGGTAGAATATAATTTCCAAGGGTGGTGTTTTATTTTTAAACCGAGCATTATAAAAGAAATCTGTTGTATTCCTAAGTAAAGACATTTATGAGAGCATTTAAAGATAACCATCCCATATGTTTTCACTCAGAGTTTTAGTGATATGGCAAAGCCTCATTATAACCAGTGGTGCTGATTTTTTTTTTCTTTCCCAGAATGGTTTCACACAGATGGTTGTAAATCCATACGGTGAATGTCTAGTTAAAAAAAAAATCATCTGCTCAATTAAATATAGTAAATACTGCTTTAAACGGCAGTGAGTCATACGGATATCCACTTTCCTAGAATTCTGATTAAAAAGCATCATGGTTAATTAATGTTCCCAAGAAAGGGTCAGAGCTCACAGGAAATGAATGGGAAGGTGACAGGAAGAAAGAGTGGGAGCACAGGACACTCTGGCTCGGGGCTGTTGACAAGATTGATTCCTGCAGCGAGAAACTGACAGCAGCTTCGGGGAAGAGAGAGATCGGGCTGTTCACCATGTTCACGCAGATCTGACTGGACTGAAGGTGCAGGGGTGCAGAGGGGATGACAGAGAGGTGGAAAGGATGAAACTGCTAGACATTAAACAGATAAGCAAGAAGGACTGACTGTAGAGCACAGGGATTATACCCAGTATCATGTAATAACATATGCTTGCATGCTAAGTTGCTCCAGTTGTGTCTGACTCTGTGCAACCCCATGGACTGTAGCCCACCAGGCTCCTCTGTCCATGGGATTCTCTAGGCAAGAATACTGGAGTGGGTTGCCATGCCCTCTTCCAGGGGATCTTGCTGACCCAGGGATTGAACCGATGTCTCTTATGTCTCCTGCATTGGCAGGTGGGTTCTTCACCACTAGCACCACGTGGGAAGCTAATGGAATATAATCTGCAAAAAAGAAAAAGAAAAAGCTGAATAACTTTGCTCTACATCTGATTGTTTTTGTTGTTTAGTCACTCAGTGGTGAATGACTCTTTGCAACCTTTAGGCTCCTCCATGGAATTGCCTAGGCAAGAATACTAGAGTGGGTTGCCATTTTCTTCTCCAGGGGATCTTCCCAACCCAGGGACCAAACCCATGTCATCTGCACTGACAGGTGGATTCTTGACTGCTGAGCCACCAGGGAAGCCCACGCATGTGATACTAATACAACTGAACAGTATTTAGAAACCTAAAGAAAAAAAAATTTAATCTATATTCTTCATTTTTAGTTGGAAAAAAGGAGATGCAACCAGAGGAGGTGGTCAGGGTTCAGGGAAAACGGCAGAGGGAGCAGCAGTGGGGGAGATGTCCTCCACGGCTGATCCGATCTGGACCCTGCTTTCAAGTAGTTTTTGTGTTTGGGGTTTCATAGAACTTCTGAGTGTTAAGTATGATTGAATGGGCACAACTGGCAACTCTGCACTCATGACTCAGTTGAATTTACGGCCTGTAGCCAGTCATCGCATAACACTCAGAGAGAAAGATGAGTCAAATGCATCTTCTGCAAAAGGCAAGATGAAATTTGCTTTGTAGGGAGAAATTAGGGTGCTGCCCACGCCTGTGTTCGGGAGCAGAGGGTCAGTGTTTGCTGCCTGCTGTCAGTGACCTGGGGACTGGGCAGGTGGGAGGAGCTGGTCACCCAGCCTAAGCAGAGAGACTCTGCCTGGAGGCTGTTGTCTCTGGTTTGTTCTTCCCACTGCATTACAGCCCTCACATTTCTGAACACACTATCAGGATGCAAGGTGTTATTATTTTTTTTTCTGATGAATGTTTTGATGGGCATGAAACATTTACAAAGGTCTAAAAATCAAAGCAAATTTCTTTACATGCTTAATGAACTTATTTGTCAGAAAGAAATCAGGACTCTTCTGGGAAATCTGGAAAGGGTGGTTGTCATCCTTCTAGCAATTCCTGAAAACCCTCATGGATTATTAATTTTCCTGGAGGGAGGGGCTGTGATGGCCTATATTGGTTTGCAACACCAGAAGCATAGCTGTATTTGTTTCAAGGAAGAATGCTCAACTTCTTTTTTAAAAAGGTAATTCTTTATGAACATGTTTGTACTTTTGATGGAGGCTAGGGGTGGGGAAGGGATGATTATTATATAGTGCAACAAAATGTCAGGTATTGCAAATCTTTGAAGTTTGGGGCAGTTTAGCTAACTCCGAGGAATCCAGATTCATGAGCAGAATCCTTTCTTTCTCTGTGCCTGGCAAGACACTGACGACCCCATTGTGGATATAATAAGTAGAAAAGTTGGGATGAGAATTTAGTATCATCTGCCAATCCATTAGCAAACAATGGAAAGTCCCACTTGCATGTGAGACTGTTTTTCTGAAAATGACAGGTTTACTGTATGAAGTTAAGAAGCTAAGAAAACATGTTTATGATGTGCCATAGGGGTCAAGACTTGTGTTCAAAACCCAACTCCACAACTGACTTGCTGTTTGGGGACAAAGCATGTTATTTCTCTGGGTCTTAGTTTCCCAGGGGGACTGGGCTTTTTTTTTTTTTTTTAATGATCAGGACAAGCCACCCAGCTCTAAACCACATCCTGAGTCTTCCAAGTTTGTTTTGTTGTAGCTTGGATATATTCTAACAAGGATTTTGAGAACCAGTAATTGATACTTTCTAAATATCGCACTATTACTTATAGACTATATTATATATATTCTTTTATGTTATATGACATAGTATACATTTATAGATGTGTGTTGTCTATGGATATTTTGGATAGGAAAGTTATGAGAACATTCTAATGAGATCTTGATATTGACTCTTTTGAGTGCACGTGACAAGGAAAGCCATCCTTGACCCTCTTAGGTACATATTAAACTTTCCTAGGTGGGCTGCCAGTAATCAAACAGAAAAGACAAAAGCAATTGTAATATATATTTAGATCGATACAGAAAAAAAAAGGAGTTGACGACGACAAATAAGGGTAAAGATCATTAAAGAATGGATGGACTTAGACCAGTCTTGAGCCAGGAGGTTGTGCTGGGCAGCAGCTCAGCCCGTTCCTGCTGAACCCCCAGGTATGACTTCTTTTCTGTTTCACCGGGACTTGAAAAGTAAGGAAGAATGAGCTTCCCTGGCTTGGCTACTGTTTGGGCAAACATGGCCCAGGGCCTTGTGAGCCCTAAACTGCTGCTGCCTGGGTGGAGAGACACTTGCTGTTTTGTGTTTTTTGGATCCTGATTTCTCTCACCTTTCCTGAAGTTACTATTCAATGCCTGGAATGATTCTTTACCCAAGAATTCTGTTGAGTCTTTTGCGTTACAGGGCCTGGGAGGGGATGCTGAAATCAGGCAACTTGCTGGCTTACACCACCGTAGGTGCAAAAGTCCACCCCCTGGGCCTGTGTACATGTGTGGCTGTGAACACAGGTATGCATGTGTGTATTGGGGGTGGAGGGCAATCCTTGGAGGATCCAGAGGGAACTTCTGGGGCCTTGAGAAAGTGTCTCTGATGGCTCATTTTATGTGTGGACTTGGCCTGCCTGAGATTGGGTCTCTGAAATTGGGGAAGTCAGTTCCTTATGGTAAACCTCTCTGTTTACACACACACATCCTGTAGGTTCTGTTTCTCTGGAGAACTCTGACTAACAGCTTGATGTACATCCCTGGTTCCTGGCTCTTTTTCTTTACTTCCTATAGTCTTTTCTCTGGAAGTCCTCTTTCCCCGTCATGGCAGGTTGAATTCCCTGGGAAGGAGAGTTTATGGCACGGGAAATTTATTAGGCGGTGTCCTTGAGACAACAGCTGTGAAAGAGCTGGAGCCAGATTGGGATAAAGGAGAAATTGAACTTCCAACTTCCCCAGGAGCAACCTCAGCCAACCTTTGGGGGGCTCTGGAGCAAAAATGGCCTGTTGGAGTTGAACTCCCCTGGGCTGGAAGGTCAGCCTCCATGTACCCACCTCAAGCAGTCAGTGAATGTGGGCAGGCCCTGGGGTCAGGCATGCTCTGTGACTGAGCTGAGCTCAAGGCTATCAGCTGTTGGCACTCCCAAGAGCTAGGGCGATGAGCCCTCTCTTAAAGGGGCAAGCAGGTCACTGGACCTGTACAAGAGACTGCTTATTGTCCATTGAAAGACATTTCTCCCCCTTTTAAGTGCCTGATTTTATCTGCACACTAAGTTCCTGGAATAAGGACTACATTTCCCGCCTCTCTTGCAATTAGGTGTAGCTATATGATTCTCTTTTGGTCAATGGATGTTAGCAAGTGTGTGTATGTGCAGCCTCCACAGCGTGGCCTTAAATGGAGAAGCAGGTGGCTTTCTTCTCCCTTTTTCTCTTCCCACTGTTTGGAAGACAGATGCAGTGACCGGGACATCAGCACCCACCTTGACAGTGATGTTATTGGTAATGGAGATTGCACGTGCTAGAGTGGCACCGGGAAGGAGCCTGCTTCCCTACACCGTGAATTACTAACCAGTCTCGCTCTGGCTGCCTCCAGCCTTCGTATCATGATACACAGAGAGAGAATCTTTTTTCTTCTTCAAGTCATTCTGGTTTGTTTTTTTTGTTTGGTTTTTTTTTGCCATGTTACCTGGCATGTGGGATTTTAGTTTCCCAACCAGGGGTTGAATCCACACCCCTTGCACTGGAAGCACAGAGTTTTAACCACTGGACACCCAGGGAAGTCCCAAGTCATTATAATTTTCTGTTTCACAGCTGAAACTAATTCTGATTGACTTTCATATTCCTGCTTCTATACCTTTTGCCGAGGTTAAGCCCAACACACCCTAGAAAAACAACTAAGTCCTACATCGTTTGGTACTTTTGTTTTGTGCTCTGTGTGATGGCCTTTCTGTTTAAGCTAACATCTGATTGAACATCAAAAAGGGTGAGTTTTGGTCTCTGAGATGACTGGCTAAGGGAGGCGGTGTATGTGTAGAGGTGAGCTTTGGCCAGCAGAAAATAAGGAGAGGGCTTCCACTGGTTCATGCTTGCTCTCTCTTTGAAAGTTCAAAGTGACATCTACCTCATCATAACAAGGATTCATTTCCCTTCAAATGTAGGTAATTCCTTAGCACAAAAAGTCCTATTTTTCCTATCCACATATATTTGACTCAGAATGCATACTAAATGCATGCTAAGTCGTTTCAGTCGTGTCTGACTCTTTGTGACCCTATGGACTGTGGCCCACCAGGCTCCTCTGTCCATGGGATTCTCCAGGCAAGAATACTGGAGTGGGTTGCCGTGCCTTCCTCCAGGGGGTCTTCCCAACCCAGGGACTGATCTAGTGTCTCTTCTGTCGCCTACAGTGACAGTTGGGTTCTTTACCACTAGAACCACCTGGGAAGCCCACATTTAACTCTACTTCATAAAAGTTAGAGTTGAGGGTTTTTTGTTTTAAGGGGAGGATTTACCCCCTCTTTGCCCTGGGTTACATTGACAAATTGTATTACAATCATACCTCTGGATACCGTGGGTTAAGTTCCAGACCACAGGAAGAAAGTGAATATTGCAATAAAGCGAGTCACAGAATTTTACTGGTTTCCCAGTGTATATAAAAGTTATATTTACACTATACTGTAGTCTATGGAGTGTTCAATAGCAGTAAGTTTAAAAACACAATGTACATACAGTTAAAAATATTTTGTTGCTAAAAAAATGCTAACCATCATCAGCGAGTTGTAATCTTTCTGCTGGTGGAAGGCCCTGCCTCAGTGTTGATGGTTGCTGCTAAAGGTTGGGGTAACTGTGGTAATTTCCTCTTTTTTTAGAGTAGAATTATCTTTTTAAATTTTATTTATTTATTTTACTTTACAATATCGTATTGGTTTTGCCATACACTGACTTGAATCCACCATGGGTGTACATGTGTTCCCCATCCTGAACCCCCCTCCCACCTCCCTCCCCATCCCATCCTTCTGGGTCATCCCAGTGCACCAGCCCTGAGCACCCTGTATCATGCATCGAACCTGGACTGGCAATTTGTTTCACACATGCTCATTTACATGTTTCAATGCTATTCTCTCCAATCATCCCACCCTCGCCCTCTCCCACAGAGTCCAAAAGACTGTTCAATACATCTGTGTCTCTTTTGCTGTCTCACATACAGGGTTATAGTTACCATCTTTCTAAATTCCATATATATGCATTAGTATACTGTATTGGTGTTTTTCTTTCTGGCTTACTTCACTCTGTACAATAGGCTCCAGTTTCTTCCACCTCATTAGAACTGATTCAAATGTAATTTCTTAAAATAAGGCAGCAATGAAATTTGCCACATCCATTGAGTATTCCTTTCATAAGTGATTTCTTTGTAATATGCAATGCTGTTGGATAGCATTTTACCCACAGTCAGTAAGTTGGTTCAGTGTCTCAGTAATATCTGACTGTTTTCAACCCCATGGACCACAGCATACCAAGTTGTCCATCACCAACTTCTGGAGGTTGCTCAAACTCATGTCCATCGAGTCGGAATGCCACCCAACCATCTCATCCTCTGTCATCCCCTTCTCTTTCTGCCTTCAGTCTTTCCCATCATCAGGGTCTTTTCCATTGAGTCAGTTCTTCCCATCAGGTGACCAAAATATGGTGTTTCAACTTCAGCATCAGTCCTTCCAATTCAGTACTGATTTCCTTTAGGATTGACTGGTTGGATCTCCTTGCAGTCCAAGGGACTCTCAAGACTCTTCTCCAACACCACAGTTCAAAAGCATCAATTCTTCATTGCTCAGCCTTCTTTATGGTCCAACTCTCACATCCATGCATGACTACCAGAAAATCCATAACTTTGACTATACAGACCTTTGTCGGCAAAGTAGTGTCTCTGCTTTTTAATATGCTGCCTAGGTTTGTTCTATAGGGTCGCACAGAGTCGGACACGACTGAAGCGACTTAGCAGCAGCAGCAGCAGGTTTGTCATAGTTTTTCTTCCAAGGAGCAAGCGTCTTTAAATTTCATGGCTGCAGTCACCATCTGGAGTGATTTTGGAGCCCAAGAAAATGAAGTCTGTCATGGTTTCCATTGTTTCCCCATCTGTTTACCATGAAGTGATCGCACTGGATGCCATGATCTTAGTTTTTTGAATATTGAGTTTTAAGTCAGCTTTTACCCACAATAGACCTTTCCAAATTACAGTCAGCCCTCTCAAACTCTTCTACAATTTTATCCACTAAGCTTATGTAATTTTCCGAATCCTTGTTATTTCAACAACCTTCATAACATCTTCACCAGGAGTAGATTTCACCTCGAGAAATTACTTTCTTTGTTCATCCATAGGAAGCAAATTCTCATCCATTCAAGTTTTATCATCAGATTGCAGGGATTCAGTCACATCTTCAGGCGCTACTTATTTCTTTTAATTAATTAATATATATATATTTTTTGATTTCTGGTTGTGCCGGCTCTTCATTGCTGGGCTGGCTTTCTCTGGCTGAGGGGCTCAGGGGCTTCTCTCGGTTGCAGTGTACAGGCTTCTCATTGTGATGGCTTCTCTCATTGTGGAGCACAGGCGCAGCCCAGTAGCTATGGCAGAGGGGCTCCTTTGTGGCGCGCTGGCTCTAAAACGCACAGGCTCCAGTAGCTGTGGCTTGTGGGCTCTAGAACACTGGGTTGGTAGTTGCTGTTCATGGGTTTAGTTGCTCTACAGCACGTGGAATCTTTCCAGGGCAGGGATTAAACTGGTGTCCCCTGCATTGCCAGATGGGTTCTTATCCACTGTGCCACCAGGGAAGTCCCAGGCTCTTCTTGTAATTCTAGTTCTCTTGTTATTTTTACCACATCTGCAGTTATTTCCTCCACTCAAGTCTTGAACCCCTCAAAGTCATCATTAAATTCTTCAAAAACTCCTGTGAATGTTGATATTTTGATCTCTTCCCAAGAATCAAAAGTATTCTTAATGGCATCTAGAATGGTGAGTCTTTCCAGAAGATTTTCAATTTATTTGTCCAGACCTATCAACGGAATCACTGTCTATGGCACACATAGCTTAATGAACTGTATTTCTTACGAAATAAAACTTGAAAGTCAAAATTAGTCTTTGATCCTTGTACTACAGAATGGACATTGTGTTAGCAGGCACAAAATAAGGTTAGTCTTGTGCATCTCCATCAGAGCCCTTAGGTGACCGTGTGCATTGCCAATGAGCAGTAATACTCTGAAAGGGATCTTTTTTCTAAGCAGTAGATCCCAACAGCGGGCTTAAGATATTCTGTAAACCACGTTGTCAACAGATGCGCTGTCATCAGGGCTTTCTTGTTCCACTAACAGCACAGGAAGAGTAGATTTAGAGTAATTCTTAAGGTCCTAGGATTTTCAGAATGGTAAATTAGCATTAGCTTCAACTTCATCACAAGTTACATTAGCTCCCCACAAGAGAGTCAGCTTGTCCCTTGAAATTTTGAAGTGAGGCGCTGACTTCTCCTCCCTAGCTCTGAAAGCCCTTGATGGCACCTTCTTCCAATATATATTGAATTTTTCTATATTGAATAGCTGTTAGTTTAGTGTAGCCACGTTCATTAATGATCTTAGCTGGATCTTTGGGATAATTTGCTGCAGCTTCCCCATTGGCACTTGTAGCTTCGCCCTGCAGTTTGATGTGATGACTTCTTTCCTTCACCCTCATGAACCAACTTCTATTATCAAACTTTTCTTCTGCAGCTTTCTCACCTCTCTAGCCTTCACAGAATTGGAGAAAGTTAGGGGACTTGCTCTGAACTAGGCATTGACTTAAGGAAATGGTGTGAGTGGTTTGATCACTAAAACTTTCTCCACATCAGCAATAAGATTGTTTCACTTTCTTATCATTCATGTGTCCACCAGAATAGATTTTTAATTTCCTTCAAGAACTTTTCCTTCGAATTAAGAACTTGGCTACCTTTGACACAAGAGCCCTAGCTTTCAGCATATCTCAGCTTTAGACCTGCCTTTCTCATTAAGCTTGATCATTTTTTTGTTTTTAATTTAAGTGAGAGATGTGTGACTCTTCACTTGAACACTTAGAGACCATTGTGGGGTTATTAATTGGCCTAATTTCAGTAACATTTATCAATTAAATTCAATACAGGTGTGGTTTGTGGCTCCCAAAATAATTACAATAGTAACTTCAAAGATGATCACAGATCACTGTAACAGATATAATAACGGAAGGGTTTGAATTATTGCAAGAATTACCAAGTGTGACACAGAGACACGAGGTAAGCAAATGCTGTTGGCAAAAGAGTGTTATAGACTTGATCAATGCAGGGTTTGCATAAACCTGAAATTTATAAATTTGTGGAAATATTGTTAACCAGCAATAGACTCTCTCTCTCTCTATATATGTGTGTATGTGTGTGTGTGTGTGTGAAATATATGAAATAAATGAGATAAGGAGTTTGGTCTTTAAAAGGAAAAGGAAATGCAAATTCCTTTGATGAAGACTTTTCAGAGAAAGGTGATTAAGATGATTGGTTATACTCTGGAAGACTGGAGATGGGAACACAGATGGGGACAGAGGTTTGCCTTATACTCTGCCAAATATTTCTGAGTGGGAGGAGGCCAGATGGCTACAAAGCAGGCTGGAAATACAACAGTTTAGGTATAAAAGTAGCTGGAACCATAAAGGAAACTAAAAGTGGGAATTACTAAGAAAAAGGCTGTGTAAATGTTTGTGACAAGGAAAGGGGACAGTTGATCTCTTTTAGGGTGGAGGGATTAAATCAAAGGGAAAAAAAAAAGCTGTATTTAAAAAAAATGACCAGCATGGGGGTTGGGGTCATGGTGCTGAAGAAGGTGGAGGTGACGATGGTGAGAGGTTGGAGAGAGTTCTGCGCTCAGATTGTGAGTGGCAGGGGAGAAAAGCATTTCTGGAAAAGGATGCTTCAGGGAGCAGAACAGTGAGATGGAATCAGGCCCTGATTCTGTAGGCCCTAGGTTGGAAGGCCCGTGTCTGAGTCCCAGACCGATATGTGTCACCTTGGCTCAGTGACATCATCTCTCCAACCCTAGTTTCTGTATCTGTAGAGTGGGGCTAATTATAGGATTGGTCTCACAGGATCACTGTGTTGGGTCAATGAGGTAATGCATGATGAGTGTCCAGTCTGGCACATAATAAACTCCTAATCAATGATAGCTTAAAAACATAATGACTGGAAGAGGAGTCATACGATTTGGTCAGGTTCAGGCTTTCCTGAAAGCCCTTGTCATCATCAGAAGCAAATTGTGTCACCTCTGTAAGCTGAGATGGCCCATCAAGGTGTCATGGTTGCTCCAGCCAGTGATTTTCCTTCTTGGCCACATTTTGAAATTAACTAGGAGGTTTGAAACATGTTGATGCCTGGGTCCCATCCCTTGAGATCCTGATTTAATGGTGTGGGGAATGGTTTAGGCATCAGAATTTGGAAAAATCCCCAGATGAGGCTAATGTGTAGCCAAGTTTGAGAATCTCTATTTTATCCCTTTTATCATTCCCTAATGGCTGCCCCTAATTGTTTCAGGTGTATTAGTTTTGTTTATTCAGCTTGCTGACACCTACATGTTCTCCTTTATTGCCTGGCAGAGTAAGAACCGTGGGGGAATGGAAACTGAAAGGCTTGGGTTTTTGATCTGGTATTTTCTGTCTGCCTGTAGGACCCTGGGTCATAGTAAGATTGAGCATGTACCAATGTCCAGACACTGTTCCAAGAACTTTGCATGTATTTGTTCATTTATCCTATCAGACTGATGAGATAGGATACATTGTCTTATCCTCTATTATTAGCCTCAGAGTTAATGATAACACACTATTATGAGAAGTTTGTAACTTACCCAGGGCCACAGCACCATGTGTCTGGATGTGAAACCAGGAGGCCCGAGTGCCCACCATGAGTCTCTCCATCCTTCCCAGCTGATACCAGGCTGCTTTTGAATTTGTTCATCCCTAAGTGGAGCTGCTGGATCATCCTTGGTCCAACCTCCCAACTCTGATGCTCTGCTGACCCAACCAGCACCTGGCAGAAGGTCATAGCGAATGGTCTGGCACTACCCAGCATGGACTGATTATTAAGCAAATCAAGGACTTGAGCTCAGACCAGAATGAGGGCAAATAAACAAGGAGGAGAGACACGTGGAAGTCATGACTTAGGAGGGGGGCTCTGCTCAAAAAAGTGACCTGGCTAAAGGAATGATGTTATGCTAACGACTGTGCACCCCATTATGTTTCAGCCAAATGAATGAGGATAGGGACGTGTTCAAGTCAGCTGAGACTAGTGTAGTCTAACGTGGACAGGTAGATTTCCCTGCATAAAAACTCTTGTCAGGAATTTGGGGGAATAGAGACTAACAGTGAGAGAAAAGATGAAAAAAATCTCTTGAGTGGATGTGGCCCGAAAAGTAAACTATAATTCAATGTGACTGGAATTTTCCGTGGCTGCCTGACGATGAAGCCTGATGTTCAATTTTGAGGCGATGCCTGCTTTCTACGTGTTAATGCCCTTCCTTAGCACTCGACTCTCCATAAAGTGACATGCAGTCTTTTATTAGCGGTGCTTTGAAGGGATGAAGGAGTGGAGATGGTGTCAGTCATGGAGAAAAACAATGAGGAAGAGAATAATGGTGGCAGGAGATAAGACAGAGAAAGAAAAAGTTTAGGGGAAGCAAGAGGGATCCACAGAAACTTAGGTCCCCTAGGAATGCTTGGATATGTTGGGTGAACATGGCTTAATGGAATTTAATTTAACATATGAAAGGACAGAAAAAAAATCCTACAATCTGAGGGACTAGGACATTCAGGAGGCTGACATGTAAGTTATTCAAGGACAAACAAGAAGTTGAGATGAAACACAGCATAAAGTCTGATTTCCCCAGTGAAATACAGAGTAATAAAATGGAGACTCCTTAATCTCAAAATGAAATAGATTTTGAGAAAAAGAAGAGAGGTGAGGTAGAGTAGGGGTTAGAAGACCCCTACTTAACCCCTGGCAGGGGTTAGAAAACACAACTCCATCTCAGATATCTTAGCAGGGGTCCTCAGTTCTGAGGAAAACCAGAATTATGAGTTTTCAGAATCTTGCTGTCTAGTCCACTACAGGGAGAAAGGCTGACAAGAGTGGTCTAGGAGGTGACCTGGGTATCTGTCTCTTATACACATCTAATCCTACAATCTGAGGGACTAGGACATTCAGGAGGCTGACATGTAAGTTATTCAAGGACAAACAAGAAGTTGAGATGAAACACAGCATAAAGTCTGATTTCCCCAGTGAAATACAGAGTAATAAAATGGAGACTCCTTAATCTCAAAATGAAATAGATTTTGAGAAAAAGAAGAGAGGTGAGGTAGAGTAGGGGTTAGAAGACCCCTACTTAACCCCTGGCAGGGGTTAGAAAACACAACTCCATCTCAGATATCTTAGCAGGGGTCCTCAGTTCTGAGGAAAACCAGAATTATGAGTTTTCAGAATCTTGCTGTCTAGTCCACTACAGGGAGAAAGGCTGACAAGAGTGGTCTAGGAGGTGACCTGGGTATAGGACTTTTAGAAGCTCCTCAGTGGGTGGTAAAGCGTCTGCCTGCAATGTGGGAGACCTGAGTTCGATCCTTGGGTTGGGAAGATCTCCTGGAGAAGAAAACTGCAACCCACTCCAGTACTCTTGCCTGGAGAATCCCACGGACACAGGAGCCTGGTAGGCTACAGTCCATGGGGTCCCAGAAGCTCGGACAGGACTGAGCGACTTCACTTTCACTTTTAGGGAGTCTAACGTGCAACCCAGGTTGGGAACCTCTGTCCCTTCAGGAGAGCCCCTGGGGACACAAGGGGACTCGTGGTTCTACACAGATGTATTTGGTTAAAGCTTAAAGCTGTCGTGATGGCGGTCACGCTGGATTAGGTGAGCATCACAAAGTTAGTATTAGGAATTTCAAGTGTGGATAAATGCCCAACAGAACGATCGTGACCTTCCTTGCATTAAGTCTTGGCAGGAACTTTTCCAGAGAGAAAATCTGCAGACAGCACATCTCAGTTGCTGGACGGTGCCTCGGATCCCCTGCATCCAGATGAAGGCGGCTGAGCACAGCGTGACTGACTCAGAGCCCTGGGGAGGCTCCAGCTCTCCCCAGACGCCCCCTGCTCATATTGGGAATACAACTCGAAAGCTTTAAAATTCACAGGAAGGAGATTCAACAATTATCTTATTGAGCCTCTGATGTTATAGAATTTTTTTAAAAAAATCAAAATTGAGAAATGAAGTGTCTGGCTTAGGAAACACAAGACTAGAGTGGGGTCTTGGAACAACCAGCCTGTTAATTTTCCCTTAAACCTGTCTGCCCTTCCAATGCAGGGGTTAATATGTAGGGCTTTTCCAGGTGGTGCTAGTGGTGAAGAACCTGTCTGCCAGTGCAGAAGACAGGGATGCAGGGGTTCAGTCCCTGGGTGTGGAAGATTCCCTGGAGGAGGTCATGGCAACCCACTCCAGTATTCTTGCCAGGAGAATCCCATAGACAGAAGAGCCTGGTAGGCTACAGTCCATGGAGTCACAAAGAGTTAGACACGACTGAAGTGACTTAACATGCATGCATGCCCTCAGGATAAGTAATTGGGCTTAAATTCATATTCAAGTATACATGACTAATATAAAAGTATTTTCTTTCCAGCAGGTTAGGTTGTAACTGGGCATGATGAATAGAACTTTATAGAGACCTGAACATTGGAAGAAAGAGGAAAGTATCAAGACTGATGGGAAAAGTCAGAGAAAGGGGACTGGGAAGGCGAGTGAGGGCAGAGCCGATTTCACAACTTAGACTAGAACGGACCTCCAGGGTGGAACATGACTTGAACCTCCCCAGCCATCCCACCCCACCCTGGGACACTGTAAGAGGGAAAAGAATGCCTTTATGTTGAATATGTTTATGAGTGAACACATTTTAAATTAAACATGTGTCCAAACCACCCACCTACCCAGAGCTCAGAGGAAGCTCCTAAGGCTGGCCCTGGGCGACTCCCTCCCATTACCAAGAATCACTGGCAAGAAAGGCTATTTCTGCTTCATCCAAAAGGTTTTCAGTTACCTTCAGAGTCAACAGGAAATTAATCAGCAAGTAGAAAATTGAAAGAAGATCTGCATCTCACTGTAGGAGTCATTAAAATAAAAGCAGATTTGGCAAAATGGCAAGTTTTTTTTTTCCTTAATCTCTTTTCTACTTTCTTAATAAGTTGAAAATTCCAAAACTGAAAGCCTGAGGAACACAGGCTCCTTGGAGAGTGGGGCACACAATGTCCTAGAACCTGCACCCCTCTGCTGCACATGCCAGCCCAATGGTCATCCAAGTAGCTCTCCCCTCATGCTCTCAAAAAGCCCCTGGAAACCCGACCACACGGTGACACGGTCTATTTAAAACTCCCTGGACGCATCACAGGCCATATCTATGTCCTGTATTGTTTGACTTGCCTCTCCCCTGTAAGCTCCTGGGAGAAAAAAGCTTTTTTTTTTGTTCTTGTTTTGGAATGATTTTATTTGTTATTGTAAGCCTGGGTGGAGAATGAACTTCCTTGCTGATCGCCCTGTTGTATGGATGTATTAAATAATAATAATAATACCTGGATGCAGCCAAGATCATAAAACTCTGCCTATCAAGTAACCTTTGCTCTGCCATCCTGAATATCTGGGGAAGCAGCTTCCTCTGTCTTCCTAATGGAAACTAGAGACCCGGAGACCCTAAATCTGAGAACTGACATATGGAAGGGTAGCAAGAAAATTGTTCTCTTCTCTTCCATGAGCTTCTGACCTATTGATCTTTAAAAGTTTTCCTACTCCCCTGCTGCAGAGTGGTTGTGAAGAAAATAGATATGGAATCAAATGCATTTCATGTAGAGTCTTGGGGTTGGAAGTCACAGAAACCAACTCCAGTTGGCATAAGCAAACTACGACATTTACTGAAGAGCCACTGGTGTTTCTGATAGAACCAGGTCTCTGGGGTCTGTTAGGGAACTCAAAAATGCGCTTTTGCTTTCTATTTGCCTCTCATCTTTGTTTCCTGGCCCCTACTTAATGTGAGTTTCACAAAAGCAAGAATTTTGTTTGCTCTTTTTCCTGCAGGTTCTCCTGTGCCTAGAAGAGTACCTGGCATCTAGTAGTTGCTCAGTCAGCACGTATTACCGTATTTCCCTGCAGAGAGCTGCCTATGTTCCTCAGAAGGCAGTCACCCCTCAGTACCCACATTTTCATTTCTGAACTTCAGACTGGTGTCAAATATGTATTCCGGATTGGTCAACTCTAGCCAGGGGATGGGATTTCTGAGCAAGTGTGATTGAGGCAGAAGTGCTTTTGCATGAAAGAGTCTCTTTAGAGTGAGGCAGACACGTTCACGTGTGTCTACAATTGGGTGGGTGGTTGTCAGGTTGCCTGTGGGAAGTGGGGATGTGGTAATTCCCACATGGGACGGTCTTCTGGTGACCAGCCTGTCAGAGAGGGGATTCCATCTACTCCCATCACATGAAACTTTCCTGCAGCTTTGCTGATACTGTTGTCAGCTAGTCTCTCTTCGGCCACGTCCAACGCCAAAGATGGCACTATTTTTCAAGAGTTGTTCACTCTGGTGTCTTAGATGGTCAAGAATCTCTTGAAATGCAGGAGGCCTGGGTTTGATCCCTGGGTTGGGAAGATTCCCTGGAGAAGGGAATGGCAACCCATTCCAGTATTCTTGCCTGGAGAATCCCATGCAAAAAGAATCCGGACAGGCTACAGTCCATGGGGTTGCAAAGAGTCAGACACAACTCAGCACTAATGCACACCCAGTGATTAAGAAATGCACCCATACAGCTGTCTGACTTCGGCCTCCATTGGTTCCAACTTTGCCTTTTGGGACTGAGAGAGAGCAAATTTCTTCTCCATATAGCAACCCTTAAAAAAGTTATCTGAAGAAAGTGACCATGTCACTTTGAAGTCTTTTCCTTGGAGTGATGAATACATGCTGTCTGTTCAATCATTACGTTGTGTCTAAGATTGCGTTTCTGTGCTTCCTGAAAATGATCAAATCAGTGACTCAGTTGTGGATGGGAGACAGGCCCTCAGACAGGACTGCATGATCTTGGTTCCCACCTAATAGATTTCATGTGTCTTTTCAGCTACCCTTAAAGAGTTTTCATCATTGCCGGCATCTCCTGCTTCAAGGAACACATGTCACTTGCTAAGGAGAGATGGCTAAGGGAGCTGAAATTCATCAGCTGGTTAGTCTGGACCAGTGAAGATCTAACTGGTAACCTGGAGCTGTTCCCAAGCTATTGATATCTTTTACTAAATTTGTCAGCCCTTTATATCTTCTTTTCTCAAGGCTAAATAGACACATCCTCCCTATCTCCTCCTTCTTTCTGTCTCTTTCTCTCTTTTTATTTATCATGTAACAAACATTTATAGAACGTCAACTACTGGGGAGTCTTCCCTGGTAGCTCAGATAGTAAAGAATCTACCTGCAATGCAGGAGAGCTAGGTTCAATCCCTGGGTTGAGAAGATCCCCTGGAGAAAGGAATGGAAACCCACTCCAGTATTCTTGCCTGGGAAATCCCATGGACAGAGGAGCCTGGTAAGCTATAGTCCTTGGGGTCACAAAATGGAGACACAATGGAGCAGAGAACACTAACAACTACTGGAGAAGACCTGCACTATTTGTTGGAATAACAGGTAAAGGATAAGACCTCTTTCCCCACAGAATTCACGGTGCAGCAAGAACGGTAGACTGAGTAAACGCGTGATTTTAACCCAGGAGGAGTGCTGTGACACAGGTATAGATAAGGGCCATCAGCAGCATGCCGCAGGAGGGGCACCCCTCAGGAGGCTGGAAGGCGTGTGGGGAGAGGGCTCTGGGAACCGCCTGGCAGAGGTGGGGCCTGACAGGAGTCTCCAAGGAGGAGGAGTCTCCTGGATGAAGAAGGATGCCCGAGGGAGGAGGTGGTAGACCAGGCAGAGGTTTTGCCTTTGCAGAGCTGTGAAGTCAACATAGCATTTCGTTCAGAGCATGGCTGAAGCAAAGAATTATGAGCACCAGAGTAGCAAGACAGATAAAGTAGAACAGGCGTGGACTGCAACAGTTGGCTATTGCTTCACGACAAACCACCTCAACACCCAACGACTTAAGATAGTAAACTTTTATGACCGCTCACGAGTCAACAGATCAGCTGGCAAGTTCTGCTGAAGTGGTCCAGGCCTGTCTCATCTCGACTGGGCTTGCTCATGAGTCAGTCGGGTGGCAGTCTTGGTCTTGGATGGCCTCACTTGCACGCTGGCAGATTGCAGGCTGTCAGCTGGGTGTCCAGATGATGCGCTTCTCGTCATGCAGCAGGCTAGCTGGGGCTTGTGCACACAGCGGTGGCAGAAAGACAGTGGAAACACCCACGGCCACTTAAAACCTGGGTTTGGAATAGGCATGGCATCGCTGCTGCCCCATGTTATTAGCCGGAGCAAGTCACAAGACCACTTCATTCAAGGGACAGAGACATCTCCTGATGGGAGATGCTGCAAGGTCTTGTTGCAAAGAATGCAAATATAGGAAGGGGTGAATAATGCAGCCATTTTTCTAGCACAAGTAACATAGATGATTAGGATTTCTCTTGAAAAAGATGATAAAACATCAAAAAGATATATTATTACTAAACTTTTCTTATTAATATACATTAGTTTAATAATTAAATGTTATAAATTGTATTTCATATTTTATTATTGCATTTTATTATATTGTACTTGTTATTTATTATAGTAACATTTTTTAAAGTTAATTTTCATTTACACATGTAACATTAAAGCACATTCTGCCTTGAAAATGGGACGTCAGATAAGGCTAAAGTCTCCTGCCAACCATGTCCTTGTGTGGTAGGATGGTACAAACGACGTTTCTCTGGACACCACCCTCCGGGTCACCCTCCAGGGTGTGGACCATCCCCCTGCATCCTTTGCCTCTGGTTGTCTAGCCAGTTAGGAAGCCACGTGACTTTCTTTGCCCCTAGAAGACAGTCTCTACTTCTTCACAAGAATTTCATAAGGAACCATGTCAACTGCCTCATGATATCTAGATCCACTGTGTCTACAGCACTCCTTACTGGTTCTTGGTCTAGTAAACTTGTCAGAAAACAGACTGAGGTAGGTCTAGTCCAGCGTGGCTCTCCAAGTGGCCTTTTGCAGCTCACTCATATCTCCTTTCATAACCCATTCTGGAAGGTGGCTCCAGTTCCACACTGAGGTGACTGGTGTGATACTTGGGCATTCATGTCGAAGCACTGTTTGATATTTGGGGTCTAGTGAGCCGCGTTCTCATCATTTCCTCCCGAGTTCACTGAGAGAAATTTCACCACAGCCCACCTGCTGATCTGATTTAGACCCACCAGATACTTAGGTGAGTTCCTCTCTTGGCTGGTCTTCAGTTGTCTCAGGTCAGTGGGCTTCAGTCTTCCTATCTGACATGGGAAAAATATCAAGAAAGACAGGGAGAGACGGAGAGAAGGGAGGACAGAAAGGAAGGAGGGAGGACGGGGAGAGGAGAATTAAGTGTGTGTTCTGGTTCCATCATCAGTTTTTTTACTACACCACATGCCCTATTGGACCAACTTCTAAAATGTTTGTGTTCATCCTGTTTAGCCTTGAATTAGATATAAAACTTATTTTGAAATGTGTTTTTCTGAAAGTAAGAAGAAACTATGGTTGCACTTGGGGAGAAAAGCTGGGCAAGCTTGTTGGGGGCTGTTTTTGTTTGGTGTTTCTCTCCATTGATTGAATTCTCTGGCATGCCGGAGAGATTCATCTAGAAAATGGAATTATGGAGCATGTTCCTGGTTTTCTTAATTTTTCTCTCTTTATTAAAAAGGGTGGAAACAACCACTTTTTTGTTGTTTTCACAAGAGCAGCAAATATACATATTAATACATGGAGCACTTACCTTGTGACCAGCACAGTGGTGATGTATGTGCTCTCTGTTTATTATCTTCTTTTTCCTACAATAACCTGCTCGGGAGGAGGGGGGCTTCTTTTTTTAATTATAGTGTAATATACTTGATTTATGATAGTGTGTTAGTTTCAGGTGTATAGCAATATGATTTAGTTATACATAAAAATATATCTATTCTTTTCCAGACTCTTTTCCTATTTAGGTTATTGCAGAGTATTGAATTGCCTGTACTATACAACAGGTATGGGTTAATTATCTATTTTATATATAGGGTATGTATATATTAATCCCAACCGACTAATTTATGACTCGTTCCTCCCTTTCTCCTTTGGTAGCCATAGTTTGTTTGCTAAGTCTGTGAGGCTGTTCCTGTTTTGTAAACAGCTCTCTCAGGCCAGTGAGCCTTGGTTTTCCTACTTTGACATGGGAATAATATCAAGCTCATTTGTATCATTTTTTAGATTCCACATATAAGTGATATCATATGATATTATATTTGTCTTTCTCTATCTGACTTATGTCACTACTTAGTATGTCCACCCATGTTGCTGCAAATGGCAGTTTTTCATTCTTTTTAATGCCTATGCCAAAGCCTTTGACTGTGTGGATCACAAGAAACTGTGGAAAATTCTGAAAGAGATGAGAATACCAGACCACCTAACCTGCCTCTTGAGAAATCTGTATGCAGGTCAGGAAGCAACAGTTAGAACTGGACATGGAACAACAGACTGGTTCCAAATAGAAAAAGGAGTACATCAAGGCTGTATATTGTCACCCTGCTTATTTAACTTCTATGCATCATGAGAAACGCTGGACTAGAAGAATCACAAGCTGGAATCAAGATTGGCGGGAGAAATATCAATAACCTCAGATATCCAGATGACACCACCCTTATGGCAGAAAGTGAAAAGAACTAAAGAGCCTCTTGATGAAAACAAAAGAGGAGAGTGAAAAAATTGGCTTAAAGCTCAACATTCAGAAAACAAAGATCATGGCATCCAGTCCCATCACTTCATGGGAAATAGATGGGGAAACAGTGGAAACAGTGTCAGACTTTATTTTGGGGGGCTCCAGAATCACTGCAGATGGTGATTGCAGCTATGAAATTAAAAGACGCTTACTCCTTGGAAGGAAAGTTATGACCAACCTAGAGAGCATATTCAAAAGCAGAGATATTACTTTGCCGACTAAGGTCCGTCTAGTCAAGGCTATGGTTTTTCCTGTGGTCATGTATGGATGTAAGAGTTGGACTGTGAAGAAGACTGAGCACCGAAGAATTGATGCTTTTGAACTGTGGTGTTGGAGAAGACTCTTGAGAGTCCCTTGGACTGCAAGGAGATCCAACCAGTCCATTCTGAAGGAGATCAGCCCTGGGATTTCTTTGGAAGGAATGATGCTAAAGCTGAAACTCCAGTACTCTGGCCACCTCATGGGAATAATTGACTCACTGGAAAAGACCTTGATACTGGGAGGGATTAGGGGCAGGAGGAGAAGGGGACGACAGAGGATGAGATGGCTAGATGGCATCACTGACTCGATGGACGCGAGTCTGAGTGAACTCCGGGAGTTGGTGATGTTTAGGGAGGCCTGGCGTTCTGCGATTCATGGGGTCACAAAGAGTCAGACACGACTGAGTGACTGAACTTAACTGAACTGAATATTCCATTACACACACACACACACACACACACACACACACACACACACATAATACTCCATCTATTTATCCATTCCTCTGTTGATGGACATTTAGGTTTTCCCATGTCTTGGCTATGGTAAAAATTGCTACAGTGAACACTGGGGTGCATGTATTTTTTCAAATTAGAGTTTTCTCCAGATATATGTCCAAGAATGAGATTGTTGGATCATATGGTAACTCTATTTTCAGTTTTTTAAGAAACTTTTATACTGTTCTCCATAGTGGATGCACCAAATTCCATTCCCATCAACAATGTAGAAAGCTTCTGTTTTTAGGGGAGGATTTCTTATAGACAGTTTTAAAGATAAGAAAACAAAGGCACAGGGCAGTTATGCAAGTTAACTAAGGCCACACAGCTACCAAGAGTCAGTGCCAGGATTTTCCCCCTGCCCTTCAATTCTATCCAGTTCCGTAGCCAAGGTTTTAATGCACCATGTGATGATGACTCCTTCCATCTTTTAATGGATTTTCTTTTAAAATCTGGGTCATCAGAGAGTACCATGGGCAACCATGTAACTTTCTGTGGCCACCCTTCCCAGGCCTGGACCACCTGCATCAGGTGGAATCGTAGTCTGACTGTCTTCATGGGAGTCTCTTACCTTCTATGTTTTCTCTGAACTCGGGGAATCCACCCTGCTAACATTGAAGTCCATGTTGGACTGAGCTCATGCTATCCTTCCCTGCTTTCCCCTGAGTTTAAAGAGTTTGCTCATTTCTGCCTAGTTTCCCTTTTCTTCGTAGCTAATTTTTCTCAACTAATCAAAATTTGGTGCAAGATAATGGTGCTCCTTATCATGTTTCCAGCTTTCTGGGAGATGAAATGATCATAAGCCACATTAAGAATTTTCTGTGTTTGCTGTTGACCTTACCCCTGCCTTGCCACATGGTAAAATGCTCTGAGTTCTATATTAGTTACTTCGGGTTTTATTTGTTTGCTCATTGTTAACCACAACTGAACTTTAAGTCTGGGAATGGTTTCCAAGTTTCTGGAAATAGTAAGTGGTCCTTGCCTCTCTGCTGTTGCTATAGGTCAATTTTGAAGAGAAATTCAACCTCAAAACCCCTTTGATTCCTTTCTTTCACTTGCTTCTCCCCTCCCCCATATTAAATTAATGACTGTTCCCTCTTCAATGTATCTCTTCCATCTTACTTTCATAACTACTTTTTCCACAATAAATAAAACAGGTTCAGGCTTTCAAAACATTTGAACCTACTGTGTAGCAATAACTCCTAAACTGGCCCGTTCGGCATGTAGATTTTCTCATCAGCATCCACCCCACCCGGAATGGTTAAACTAAACTGGTCATACTAATTTCATTCCCCATTCTAGTGGCTGCCTCAGGAATGGGCCTGTGGCCTGATTCTATGCAAAGTGTGAGGGAATGTCTATTAGAGGTCTTCTATGAAAGGTTTCCTTGGAGGGAATGATGCTGAAGCTGAAACTCCAGTATTTTGGCCACCTCATGCAAAGAGCTGACTCATTGGAAAAGACTGATGCTAGGAGGGATTGGGGGCAGGAGGAGAAGGGGATGACAGAGGATGAGATGGCTGCATGGCATCACTGACTTGATGGACATGAGTTCTGAGTGAACTTCGGGAGTTGGTGATGGACAGGGAGGGCTGGTGTGCTGCGATTCATGGGGTCGCAAAGAGTTGGACACGACTGAGTAACTGAACTGAACTGAATAATTAGAAGAGTTGATTTCTTTGTTTCTTCTGGATGTTCACATCTTGATGGGAGAACAGAATGTTGAGCAATCATTTGTAGAAATTTCCCATGATATGTAATTTCAGCTGTGCAAATTTTAACATATAAAGCATCTCAACAGATGCTTTAACTTTTCCGTCTGTTATAGGGAGAGATCAGCCTCTTTCCTTATAAACTTCACATGCTCTACTTACTTTTGCCAAATTAACCACCCTAAAATACCAAAACCTTTATAACTTCAGTCTTCTCTTCCTTCTTGGAGGCAATTGAAAATTTAAAAACCACGGTCCAAGATGATAAGAATCTATACAAGTGTGTACTGTTGTTATTGTCCATGCTTGCTATTTGTTTTTTTATATTATACCACGTTTGGGCATTTTGGTTCATTCAACACATGTTTTTTGAGCGTATGTTGTCAGATGCTGGAGGTGCAAAAAAATAAGAGTTTCTGCCATCAAGGAATTTACAGTCTAGTAGAGGCTTCCCTTGTAGCTCAGTTGGTTAAGAATCTGCTGGTAATGCAGGAGACCTGGATTGATCCCTGAGTCGAGAAGATCCCCTGGAGAAGGAAATGTCAACCCACTCCAGTATTCTTGCCTGGAGAAACCCAGGGACAGAGGGGCCTGGCAGGCTACAGTCCATGGGGTGACAAGAGAAGGACATGACTTAGCAACTAAACCAGCCAACCAAGGGAGTATGGCAGGCACTCATGCCGTCCACTTGGTAGATGACCCCCATTCTTTCTTCTTAATGGAATCCCAGTTTTGTTCAGATGACAATCTCTCTGGACAGAGGGGATGATTGGTAATTTGTCTAGGAGTGAACATGTGAATGGAACTTAAGTGGAAGTCTACTGAGAATTTAGGGAAGAATTATCTTCCTGATGAAAGACACAAGCCCATCACCTGCTTCCTTGCTCCTTATGGCCCTGTTACAGAAGACCATGGTGTGAGGAGCAGTGGCAACCATCTTGAAACTGAAGGAAAGACCAGTCAAATCAGAGATGCGTGTGGTGCAGCTACCCTGTGCTATAACATCATTGAACTGGTGATCCAACTTTGGAACTGTGCACGTCCAGACTTAATTTTCTATAGGGTAATCAGTTCCTTTCCTGTTTAAGCCATTATTAGTTGGACTTCCTCACTAAGACAAGGGAGAAAGCCATACAAAGAAGTATTTGAAATACAGTATAATATATGTGAGGGCTTCCCGGGTGACTCAGTGGTAAAGAATCCACCTACAATGCGAGAGACACAGGTTCGATCCCCGGATTGGAAAGATCCTCTGGAGGAGGGCATGGCCGCCCACTCTAGTATTCTTGCCTGGAGAATCCCACGGACAGAAAAGCCAGTTGGGCTACAGGACATGGGGTCACAAAGTGTTGGCTACAACTGAAGCGACTGGGCATGCATGGATAATATACATGATGATTGAGTTGTATGTGGGAAGGCAGTATACTTAGAGGTATACAAAGAGAAATATTAGCTGTCCCTGACCCTAAGAATCACAGTCTAGGAGAAGCGCCATCAATGCATATTTATAGTTGGCAGGTTTTTCTCATTAAATTTACCATTTCCCGTTGTCATTAATAAGTATTTTTGTGAGAAGATATTTTGAGACTCTGTAGATATATCATTATCAAACTTCTCAAACTTTCACTTACCAGTTTTAGCATCTATTGATGATTCTTGCTGAACTGCTTTTTATAAGGCTGTTTGTGAAGTGATTTTTAAAACTCTATTCCTTTTATATTTATTTTGTGGCAATCTATAATAAGGATTAGTTTTTCCTTCTACTTCATTCACTCCAGTTATTCATTAATTCATATCAGTATGAATTTATGGATTTCTATTTTATTCAATAGATAATCTGTAAATATCATGTATTTTCATGTTCAGATTACCCTAGATTTGGCAGAAAGGGACTCTTCAGACTTCTTTCTGTGCCTTATTCTCTGAGATTTTTTTATACAGTTTATTATACAAGAAGATATTCCATACTCATCTTGAAATTGAACTCATCTTGAACTCATCATGTCCCAGCCATGAAATCAGCCATTACCTTAAGTGACTCTGCTTTAGTGAAGAACGATGTGGTATTTAGAAACTAAAATCTAGACAAAGGGGTATTCATTGCTACTGTGGGGTCATTGCTTCTGGGCCTTCTCAGTGGACATAAGTAATAGATAATGTATATACATGTACCTAGACTGTGTGGATCACAATAAACCATGGAAAATTCTGAAAGAGATGGGAAACCAGACCACCTGGCCAGCCTCTTGTGAGAAACCTATATGCAGGTCAGGAAGCGACAGTTAGAACTGGATATGGAACAACAGACTGGTTCCAAATAGAAAAAGGAGTCCGTCAAGGTTGTATACTGTCACCTTGTTTATTTAACTTATATGCAGAGTACATCATGAGAAATGCTGGGCTGGAAAAGCACAAGCTGGAATCAAGATTGCCAGGAGAAATATCAATAACCTCAGATATGCAGATGACAC
>SJYC01035816.1:0-50530 GCA_006408675.1 Madoqua kirkii
GAAACAAGATTTCTGGGAGAAATATCAATAACCTCAGATATGCAGATGACATCACTCTAATGGCAGAAAGTGAAGAGGAACTAGAAAGCCTCTTGATGAAAGTGAAAGAAGTGAGTGAAAAAGTTGGCTTAAAGCTCAACATTTAGAAAACGAAGATCATGGCATCTGATCCCATCACTTCATGGGAAATAGATGGGGAAACAGTGGAAACAGTGGCTGGCTTTATTTTTGGGGGCTCCAAAAATCACTGCAGATGGTGATTGCAGCCATGAAATTAAAAGACGCTTACTCCTTGGAAGGAAAGTTATGACCAACCTAGACAGCATATTGAAAAGCAGAGAGATTACTTTGCCAACAAAGGTCCATCTAGTCAAGGCTATGGTTTTTCCAGTGGTCATGTATGGATGTGAGAGTTGGACTGTGAAGAAAGCTGAGTGCTGAAGAATTGATGCTTTTGAACTGTGGTGTTGGAGAAGACTCTTGGGAGTCCCTTGGACTGCAAGGAGATCCAACCAGTCCATTCTACAGGAGATCAGTCCTGGGTGTTCTTGGAAGGACTGATGCTAAAGCTGAAACTCCAGTACTTTGGCCACCTCATGTAAAGAGTTGACTCATTGGAAAAGACTCTGATGCTGGGAGGGATTGGGGGCAGGAGGAGAAGGGGACGACAGAGAATGAGATGGCTGGATGGCATTACCCACTTGATGGACATGAGTTTGAGCAAACTCCAGGAGTTGGTGATGGACTGGGAGGCCTGGCGTGCTGCAATTCATGGGGTCATAGAGTCAGACACAACTGAGCGACTGAACTGAATTGAAAAGAGACCAATGCAGTCAAGAATGGGTGCAAAGAGAGAGCTCTAGGCCACTTAGTGAATTACTCCTATGTGGGTGGGAGGTCTAAGGTCTCTGCCACACTGTTTCTCAGAACAATAAAGCCCCTCCCTGGGCTGACCACACAGACTTGGAGAAGTAAGTGTGTTCACAGAAGGGCAGAGGTCAGAATGGTCATAAAGACATCCATTGAGTACCAGAAGAAAAGCTGAGGGGGAAACAAGGACAGTAAAATTTGTCTGGTGAGCAGAGCTGGTATTTGGAATCTCTGGCTATAACTCTGCCCCTCTTGCCTGTATTGTTGTGATTCCTTTGTTATATATTTAGCTGTAGAAAATCTTTTCTGCTAAATTTCAATCTTTATCTTCAATAGTTGCTTGGTATTGAGCTGTATTTTTGTGTGCCTACTGGAGGAGTTGAGCTTAGGCTCTTTCTACGTTGCCATCTTGGCCAAAGTTTTGCTAATAATTTTACAAGGATTGTTGTATCTGTGTTCATGAATAAAATTGGCCTATATTTTCCCTTTGTCACATTGTCTTGATAGGATTTTGATACCAAATTTTTGTAGTCATAAAATGAATTGGGATATGCCCTCTTTTTCTATTCTCTAGAAAAATTTTTGTTGGTCAGATTTATACTTTTTTCTTAAGTGTTTAGATAGTTTACTGTTTGAGCTCTCTAGACCTGGGATTTTCTTTATGGTAAAATTTTAAATTAAGGAATTTTTTAAATTCATTATTCTGTCAGTTCAGTTTAGTTGCTCAGTTGTGTCCTACTCTTTGTGACCCCATGGACTGCAACATTCCAGGCTTCCTTGTCCATCACCAACTCCTGGAGCTTGCTCAAACTCATGTCCATTGAGTCAGTGATGCCATCCAGCCATCTCACTCTCTGTCATCCCTGTCTCCTTCTGCTTTCAATTTTCTCCAGGATCAGGGTCTTTTCCAATGAGTCAGTTCTTCACATCAGTTGGCCAAAGTATTGAAACTTCAGCTTCAGTATCAGTCCTTCCAATGAATACCCAGGGCTGATTTCCTTTAGGATTGACTGGTTGAATCTCCTTGCAGTCCCAGGGACTCTCAAGAGTCTTCTCCAACACCTCAGTTCAAAAGCATTAATTCTCCGGCACTGAGCTTTCTTTATGGTCCAGCTCTCACACCCATACATGACTACTAGAAAAACGATAGCTTTGACTAGATGGACCTTTGTCAGCAAAGTGATGTCTGTGCTTTTTAATATGCTGTCTAGGTGGAGCTGCTGTTGGGCTTCCCTTGTAACTCAGTTGGTAAAGAGTTGGCCTGAAATGCAGGAGACCCGGGTTTCATCCCTGGATCAGAGAAATTCCCTGGAGATGGAAATGGCAACCCACTCCAGTATTCTTGCCTGGAAAATCCCATGGACAGAGGAGTCTGGAGGGCTACAGTCCATGGGGTCTCAAGAGTTGGACACAACTTAGCTACTTAGATGAGATTAGACGAGGTTGGTCATAGCTTTTCTTCCAAGGAGCAAGTGTCTTTTAATTTCATAGCTGTAGTCAGCATCTGCAGTGATTTTGGAGCCCAATAAAATGAATTCTGTCACCATTTCCATTATTTCTCCATTTGCCATGATGCGATGGGACCGGATGCCATGATGAAAAAAAATTCAAAATTTTAAACAACTTTGATAAATTTTTAAAATAATTTGCCCATTTATACATTTTTACAATTTTAGTAAGTTGTTTATAGCCCTCATATTTTAAGGACTACTGGATTTTTAATAGTTTTCCTTTCTGATTTCCTTTATTGAGTAGTTGCTCTTTTTCTTCGGCCTTGTTTCCTGTAAACTAATCAAATTTGTCATCCTTTTCAAAGCCTTATTTATTCTCTCAGTGAGGGGTTTGCTTCAGTAATTTCTAAATTTTTACTAGAATCATCTGCCTTCTTTTTTCGCCTCAAAAGCAGAACACTATACAAGGAGACAAGAACCATTTGCCATGATGCGATGGGACCGGATGCCATGATGAAAAAAAATTCAAAATTTTAAACAACTTTGATAAATTTTTAAAATAATTTGCCCATTTATACATTTTTACAATTTTAGTAAGTTGTTTATAGCCCTCATATTTTAAGGACTACTGGATTTTTAATAGTTTTCCTTTCTGATTTCCTTTATTGAGTAGTTGCTCTTTTTCTTCGGCCTTGTTTCCTGTAAACTAATCAAATTTGTCATCCTTTTCAAAGCCTTATTTATTCTCTCAGTGAGGGGTTTGCTTCAGTAATTTCTAAATTTTTACTAGAATCATCTGCCTTCTTTTTTCGCCTCAAAAGCAGAACACTATACAAGGAGACAAGATTGAGGGAACAGGGAGATTGAGACTGAGAAAGCATGAAGGCAATGAAGCATATATTATTTTGTTATTTACTTCTGTGGTCACTATGGGCTAAGTGCTACTGGGGACCCTCTAATATGTGGAATACACCTCAGAACTGTCACCTTAAAGAAGGGAAACTGGTTCTCTACTCCTACCCATTGCTTGCTACAGTCCATGGGGTCACAAGTCAGACATGACTGAGTGACCAAGCACAGCACAGCATTGCTTGGTGGTTGTCCCTTGGGCATTAACTCTCCTGCAGTACAGGAGTTGTAGTTTGGTTAGGTCTTGGGGTTCAGAAAGAGTCCTTAGGAAAACTAAAAGCTGCAGCAGATGTTTGAAGTGGAAAGCCCCTAAAATAGGTAGAAACTATCACAGCTGTAGCTGCAGTGAAGGATGGACCAGTGAATTTAGAATTGGTCCTGGACAGCACCTGCTATTGTTACTGAAGCAAAGCTTGCTGTGCTCACCAACAGTAGGCCAATAAATGTGAGACACAGTGTTGAGGCAAGGAATGCAACTTTATTTGGAAAGCTGACAGACTGAAAGATGACAGAGTCATGTCTCAAAACAACCATCTTATTGGGATTTGGAGGCCAGTTCTTTTATAGAACAGAAAAGGGGGGAGGTGAGGAAATAAAGTAAAAGACCATTAATCTTTAAATATCTCCTGGAATAGCCAGGTTTGGGCAGAGGATGTGTTAATTTCTTCCTTTCTGGAGCCATCCACACATGGACAGGGTCCTAAACAAAGGTATTCTGGTTTAACATTCAGGCAGAGGGGCAGGGTTCCCTGAGGCAAACAGTTATGTATGGACAGCATCCTTGTAGTGAATAAAAGCAATGGGAAGCAAACGTTAAAGTAAAAGAAATGGATCCAACATGGAGTCAAAATTGGCTCTTCCCTATAATAAACCCACCATTCTTCTGGAGCATCCTTGCCATGGTCTCCAGTATTAGGCTACCAGACGAGCTGTTCACACTGGGCATTGTAAGTGTTCTGAAGTTGGTCTTGGGTGCCAGACTACTTGGTTGACAAGCTGCCTGTCCTTTCTGATCCAAAACTAGCCTCAGGTATTGAGCTGCTGAATTGATCAATTGTCCATCCCAGGCTTCTTTGGTTTCTTGGACTTGGTCTTGGGTGCCTGGATGTTGGGTTGAGAAGCTTCTGTTCCAAGCAACCCAGATATGATCTCATCCACTGGGGTGCTGGGACCTGGATTTGGTTTCCAGTATCATGCTGCAAGTTTGGCTGGCTGTCAATCCCATGCAACTAGGCTTCCCAAGTCAACCATCTGTGACACCCATGAGGCCATAAACTTGGCCTCAAGTGTCAAGCTGCTGCAACCAGCTGTGCATCCTATAGCATCTCTGAATTGGCTTCAGGTATCAGCTTCCAGGTTGACCAATTGTCCATCCCAGGATTTCCAGACTCAACCTTTGCAGTAGGGCTTCTGGGTCAACCAGATTTTAGCCTCAGTTCAATTCAGTCACTCAGTCATGTCTGACTCTGCAACCCCATGAATCGCAGCACTCCAGGCCTCCCTGTCCATCACCAACTCCAGGAGTTCACTCAGACTCATGTGCGTTGAGTAGGTGATGTCATCTAGTCATCTCATCCTCTGTCATCCCCTTCTCCTCCTGCCCCCAATCCTTCCCAGCATCAGAGGCTTTTCCAATGAGTCAACTCTTCGCATGAGGTGGCCAAAGTACTGGAGTTTCAGCTTTAGCATCAGTCCTTCCAAGAACACCCAGGACTGATCTCCTACCTTTTCCAGTCCTGTGGCCACTGCTGAGTTTTCCAAACTTGCTGGCATATTGAGTGCAGCACTTTCACAGCATCATCTTTCAGGATGTGAAATAGCTCAACCAGGATTCCATCACCTCCACTAGCTTTGTGTTTAGTGATGCTTTCTAAGGCCCACTTGACTTCGCATTCCAGGATGACTGGCTCTAGGTGAGTGATCACACCATCATGATTATCTTGGTCATGAAGATGTTTTTTGTACAGTTCTTCTGTGTATTCTTGCCACCTCTTCTTAATATCTTCTGCTTCTGTTAGGTCCATACCATTTCTGTCCTTTATCGAGCCCATCTTTGCATGAAATGTTCTTTTGGTATCTCTAATTTTCTTGAAAATATCAGTCTGCTGCTGCTGCTGCTAAGTCACTTCAGTCATTGCTGACTCTTAGTGACCCCATGGACTGCAGTCTACCAGGCTCCTCCATCCATGGGATTTTCCAGGCAAGAGTACTGGAGTGGGGTGCCATCGCCTTCTCCGAGATATTAGTCTAAGGTGTCCCAACTTCCCAGACTTGGCCTTGGTTGCTGGGATTTCATGTTGACCACTTGTCAGTCTTGGGGTATCATGAAACTTGGCCTTGTCCACCGCTAGCTGTCAGTCTCTGGCATCCTAGACTTGGTTTTGGGTGGCAAGAGTATTGAGTTGACTCACTTACTCTCCAAGGCATCCAAGAATTCACTACCAGCATTGAGTTACTGACTCCATCGGCTGTCCATCCTAAACATTCCAGCCTTTTTATATTTATTTTCCAGTGTCAGGTTGCTGTATCAATTAACTGTTTCCTAGGCATCTTGGTTGTCTCAGACTTGGCCATGAAGAGTGTGTTGCCTGGGCAACCAGCTATCTGTTCAGAGGATCCTGGATTTGGTTTCTCAGTGGGCTGCCAGGTCAACCAGCTGTCCATTTGGGGGTTCCCAAACGTGGCATTGGGAGAAGGCAATGGCACCCCACTCCAGTACTTTTGCCTGGAAAATCCCTTGGACAGAGGAGCCTGGTAGGCTGCCATCCATGGGGTCTTGAAGAGTTGAGGTTGTCTCAGACTTGGCCATGAAGAGTGTGTTGCCTGGGCAACCAGCTATCTGTTCAGAGGATCCTGGATTTGGTTTCTCAGTGGGCTGCCAGGTCAACCAGCTGTCCATTTGGGGGTTCCCAAACGTGGCATTGGGAGAAGGCAATGGCACCCCACTCCAGTACTTTTGCCTGGAAAATCCCTTGGACAGAGGAGCCTGGTAGGCTGCCATCCATGGGGTCTTGAAGAGTTGGACATGACTGAGTGATTTCACTTTCACTTTTTACTTTCATGCATTGGAGAAGGAAATGGCGATCCACTCCAGTGTTCTTGCCTGGAGAATCCCGGGGATGGGGGAGCCTGGTGGGCTGCCGTCTATGGGGCTGCACAGAGTTGGACACTACTGAATTGACTTAGCAGCAGCAGCAGCAAACATGGCATTTGGCATCTGTCTGCCAGATCAACCATCTACCAAGATGACTTGGCCTCTGGCACTCGCTGTCAGGTTGACCATCTGTTCCTCCAGGATCCAAGACTTGGCCTCTAGCATTGGTCTGCCATATTATCCACCTATCTGACCCAGGATGTCATAGACTTAGCCTCATACATTAGGCTTCTGGGTCTACCAGCTGTTAATTTGTGGCATCCCAGACATGGCCTGCTGGGTCAAACAGCTGTCTGCCCAGGGTCTCCCAGTCTTGTTCTTGAATGCCAGGGTGCTGGGGTGACCAATTGTTCATCTCAGGCATCCTTGACTTGGCCTTTAGCATCAAGCTTGTGGGTTGAACATCTGTCAAACTTAGTGATGTCCATGCATCACTGGCCTCAAACACTGAGCTGCCAAGTCAACCTGCTGTCTATTTGTAAGGTCCCAGCCTTGGCCAATATTTCGGTCACCTGATGTGAACAGCTGTCTTACTGGAAAAGACTCTGATGCTGGGGAAGATTGAAGGAAGAAGGAGAAGAGGGCATCAGAGGAGAGATGGCTGATGGCATCCCAATGTAATGAACATGAACTTGGTCAAACTAGGAGATGGTGAGGGACAGGGAGTGCTGCAGTCCATGGAGTCATGAAGAGTTTGACTTAAGTGGGCAACTGAACAAGCAGCCTTGGCTTAGGGTTTGACCTACTATGTTGACTAGCTGTCCCTTATGGAGGTTCCTGATTTGATCTTCATGGTTGCAATGCTGGGTCAACCAACTACCAGTCCAAGGTTTTCTAGACTATGCCTCAAGCACTGAGCTTCTGAGTTGACCAGCTGTCTGTTTGGGGTGGCCCAGAGTTGGCTTTGGTTGCCAGACTGCCTGACTGACAAGTTGTTTATTTCAGGCATTCCAGATGTCCCAGATTTAGTCTTAAGGCTCCTGATTGCAGAGTCAATCAGCTGTCCTTTTCAGACATCCCAGATTTTGCCTTGGGTGCTGGGGTGACCAAATATTCATCCTAGAAGAGCCAGGCTTGACCTTGGGGGGTGGTAGCCAAGTCAACTAGCTGTTCATTCAGGAACTTGGCACCAGGCTACTGAACTGTCCAATTATTCATCCCAGGTGACCTGAGCTTGGCCTTGGATTCCAAGCTTCCAGGTTAATCAAGTGTTCATTTCAGACTTTCCAGATTGACCTCTGGTGTCAGGCTGGCAGGCCCACCAACTCTTTGATCCAGGTATCCCAAAATTGGTCTCAGGTACCATTCTGCCAAGTAACTAGCTGTCTTGTTGGGTATCCTGGATTTGGCCTCAAGTGTCAAGTTTCTGGATCAACCAACTATGAATCCCAGGCATCCCGTGTCTAGTACTCAGACTTGGCCTAGTGTACTAGACTGTCAAGTAAACCAGCTGACAATCCTAGGAATTCCCTACTTGACATCAGGCACTGGGCTGCCAGGTTGACTTGTTATTCATCTTGGATGTCTCATGTGTCTTGGAAGGTCCCAGACTTAGCCTTGGGCACTGAGTTGTCAGGTCAAGCTATCACTGGTATCTCAGGTTTCCTGAACTTACCCTTGGATATTGTACTGTTGGTCAACCAGTGTCCTGGACTTGGCCTCTAGTGCCAGATTTCAGTTGATCATCTATATGTCTTGGGCCTCTCAGACTTGATCTTGGGTGCTGGATCATCCAGCTCTTTGTCCTAGGTGTTCTAGATTGGCCTTGGGCACTCAGCTGCTGTGTATACCAAATGTTTTCCCAGAGCCGGGTACCCTAAACTTAGCCTTGGCCAGCTGGGTTGGCCAGCCCTTTCCAAGGTGTCCCACTCTTGGTCTTTTGTGTCAGGCTGCCATGTCAACAACCTATCTAAAGTCTCAGGCATCCTGAACTTGACCTCTAGTACTAATGTGCCAGACCAGCTGTCCTTCACAGGAGTCCTGGAGTTGGCCTCAGGCATTAAACTGCCGTGTTGACCTTTTGTCTGACCCGATCATCCTAGACTTGGCCTCAAGCACCTGGCTACTAGCTCAGTCACCTGTCTTTCTAAAGTGTTTCAGCCTTGGCCTTGGCCTAGGATGCCTACCTTCTGGGTTGACTAGCTGTCTGTCTGAGGTATCAGTGACTTGTCCTCAGGTTCTGAGTTACCATTCAATTAACTTCTGTAACAGTTGTCTCAGATTGACCTTGGCTGGAAATAAAGATGTTTCCTACAAACTAACTTGCAAGGTGCCTTAAGCACAGTGTTCTTTCAGTGAATTAAATAATACCCATTTTGTAATGCATGTGGTGAAATGTTTGAGACTTGAAATGGTTTTTAAACAGTCACTGAAATCTGCAATCAGTATAGTGTTCCTTCAGTAAATGGGCGTTACCCATTCTATAATGCCTGTAGTGAAGTATTTAAGGGACTTGAAATAAAGGTGTTTCTAGAAGCTACTTACAAGCTGTGTTCCAAACAGTGTTTTGTTAATGGAAGTGATATTCTGTAATGTGTGAAGTGTTTATTAGAGACTTGAAATTGTTTCTAAACCTAACCCTGACCCTAATTCAAACCCCTAACCCCCAATCCATCTCCAAATATGAAACCTAATCCAAACTTTGACTCTTATCCTGATCCTAACCCTAGGCTCAAAGCCAAAACCTGACCCTGACCCTATTCTTAATTCTGACCCTAACCTACATCCTGACCCTGACCCCCTAACCCAATTACAAACCAAAACCCAAGCACAAACACAAACCAAACCTTAATCTCAGATCTCAGTCTTGATCCAGATTTCAAGACTGACCCTGACTCTAATGTCCTACACTTGATCCTTAATCCCAACTTCTTAGGCCCAACTCTTATCCTGATACCCTTAGTCAACCACTCCCATGGGTAATGTTTTAAGAATGAATGGATCCCTGTTCACCCTCTCCTTAATGGGCTATATTCCTTCAAGTATCCTTCCAATACACACAGAGACTTCCAGGTGGGCACCATAAGTATGGGGGCAGAGGAAGGGTAGACACCTGAAGGTGGTAAGAGGAAAAAGAGGTTGGGGGAAGCTCTCTTATGGGGTAGGGACATTTAATCTCCTAGTAGCATGTCCACAGGCCCACAGCATGAGGAGGGGGTGTGATACCAGGTTGATAGGCAGAGGTCCCCCAGGGTTCTGGAATGGGACACTTGTAGAGCATCCTGGACAGGATAGTGCCTGGGGTCTTGTGTCTACTGATATAGGCACTTGGAACTCTTGCTGTTGGAGTCTTGTGTCTACTGATGTAGGCATCTGAGCAAAATCCCTTAGTGTGGAGGGGGCTACAGAAATCTTTAGTTTCCTCCTCTATAAGTTGGGTGCATGGAGTGACCCAAGGAGTTCCACTTCCAAGAGAAGCATCTTTTGGACTTGGTCCTCCATTGATGGTCCACTGTGCTGAGGACACTGGCAATCCTCCAAGCAGAATAGCTTGAGAGCATGGGTGGTTGAGGACCAGATGTAACTCACAACATAGTTAAGTCCAGAGACATGACCATCTTTGCTGGAGGCTTGGGGTCCTCATTTGGAAGTGGAGTTAGGTTTACTGTCCAGGCTTGGAGAGGTGTTATGAGTGAACTGGACATCCAGGGCCAGAGGAAGCCAATACAGAGACAAGGGAGGACTGAGGTTCTCACCACTCCTGGAGTCTGTATGTCCCACTCCTCTGCCCTGTGAAGGGCCCAGGGAACCACTGTCTGATGACATCCAAAACTGTTTTGTTCTCTGGTTTCTTGTCTGGATTAAGTTAGAGCACTGACTTCACTAGTGGAATGGGTTGTACCCACTGCACGCATCAAAGCAATAGCAGCAGGGATGGGACACCCAGGGTGATTCTGGGCAACCCCAAACTTATTTTCTGACTTTAGTTGAGTCTTCTCTACATTTTTCTTAGTCAATTTATCTAAATGTTTGTCAATGTTTTCATTTCTCCAGAGAAACAATTTTTAGTTTGTTGATTTTCTCCATTGTTATGTTGTTCTCTTATTATATTCATCTCTGCTCTTAGTTTTTAGCCTTACTTTGCTCTTCCTCTGGTTCACAAAGGGCATTTTCTGATTTCTGACAGTAGCCAGCCTCAGGGCCACCCTCTCCAGAGTGAATTAAAAACTTGCAGACTGAAGTGGTCCAGGTCAACCAGACACTCCCAACCTGACAGCCCAAGCCACCTCCAGGCTTGTTTCACCACTGAACCTGTTTCCTGGCTGGGCAGTTCACAGGCTAACTTGGCCTCCCATGGGTTTTACTGCCTTAGGTGCCTTCTGCTCTCTGGGAACCAAAAGGCTAGTTAACTTTAGTTGAGCACTGCCAATGGGCACAGTGCCCTGCCTGCTGCCCGATACTGCCCTCTGTACAGTGCCCTTCACAGTACCACTCACTGCCAGCTGTGCCCACAGGCTGCCCAGAACCCCATTCACCCACTGGGTCAGACAACTGCAGTTCTCTCCTGTTTCACAGCACCTTCCTACGACCTTCCCAAGGATCCCGGTCCTACCTTCCACCACTTTCTCAGGCTAGATGGACTCTCAGAGATCCCATCATCAGGGCCAACTGAGAGGGACAGACTTACCCACTCCCCTTCCCCAGTGGAGGAGAGACCCCACTTCACACACCTTGCTTTTCATCTTCATCCCACTGATGCTGTCTGGTGCCACTGCAAGTGCCAAGCACCAAGGACTTACAAGACCACAGGAGAAGGGCGTCAGTGGAATAGCAGCAGGGATGGGACACCCAGGGTGATTCTGGGCAACCCCAAACTTATTTTCTGACTTTAGTTGAGTCTTCTCTACATTTTTCTTAGTCAATTTATCTAAATGTTTGTCAATGTTTTCATTTCTCCAGAGAAACAATTTTTAGTTTGTTGATTTTCTCCATTGTTATGTTGTTCTCTTATTATATTCATCTCTGCTCTTAGTTTTTAGCCTTACTTTGCTCTTCCTCTGGTTCACAAAGGGCATTTTCTGATTTCTGACAGTAGCCAGCCTCAGGGCCACCCTCTCCAGAGTGAATTAAAAACTTGCAGACTGAAGTGGTCCAGGTCAACCAGACACTCCCAACCTGACAGCCCAAGCCACCTCCAGGTTTGTTTCACCACTGAACCTGTTTCCTGGCTGGGCAGTTCACAGGCTAACTTGGCCTCCCATGGGTTTTACTGCCTTAGGTGCCTTCTGCTCTCTGGGAACCAAAAGGCTAGTTAACTTTAGTTGAGCACTGCCAATGGGCACAGTGCCCTGCCTGCTGCCCGATACTGCCCTCTGTACAGTGCCCTTCACAGTACCACTCACTGCCAGCTGTGCCCACAGGCTGCCCAGAACCCCATTCACCCACTGGGTCAGACAACTGCAGTTCTCTCCTGTTTCACAGCACCTTCCTACGACCTTCCCAAGGATCCCGGTCCTACCTTCCACCACTTTCTCAGGCTAGATGGACTCTCAGAGATCCCATCATCAGGGCCAACTGAGAGGGACAGACTTACCCACTCCCCTTCCCCAGTGGAGGAGAGACCCCACTTCACACACCTTGCTTTTCATCTTCATCCCACTGATGCTCTCTGGTGCCACTGCAAGTGCCAAGCACCAAGGACTTACAAGACCACAGGAGAAGGGCGTCAGTGGGAAGATTTCAGAGGAGGTGAGAGAGTAACTGCTTTTTTTGTATAAAAGGTGAAAAAAAATTACTATTGTTGTAAATAGCCAAAGCTGCACTTGAATATTGTACTAAAATCCCATTTTCTACTATAGCCTAGGAGTTGTGATTCTTTCATTTTTTGTGTTTAAAGAGACAGACCCTCTTTCCTCATTCAGTATGTCTTGCAAGGCCATCAGTTTATTGTATGTGGAAGAAGAAAGAAGCATCAGTTATCCTTCTCTGAAGGACATGTCCACATCCATCTTTCACAGAGATGTTTGTTTCAGTATCATTAAACTGAACAAGGAGCTGAGAGAGCCCCTCAGAACTTAGGGAATTTGGAAGCTGAAGGTATTTTCACAGGCATAGCAACAACCACTGAAATGTGGGCATCTTTAAAAGTTAAAGATCAGGATCACTTCCTACCCCAGGAAAATGGCTAATTTCTACACTATGGAGGGAGAGCTTTCTGCTTCTGTTATTGAGGTATCTTTTGACCACCAATTAGAAAACTGTTGGTCAAACTGTGCAATTCTGTAAGTCCTAAGTGGAGAAACTTGTGAAAAAGAGAAAACATACAACATGGAAAAGAAAAAGGCAGAGGAAGGTTATTAGCAAACAAACTGAGGGCAGGCAAGATTTTCCACCACCCCACTTTCCCAAGGTCAGTATTTCACATAAATTGGAATTCTCCTCTGACCTCAGGACTCCTTTCCCTGCTTATTTCTTTTCCAGGGAAAGATTTGTGATGTCATCCTACCAGCACTCCTGCTGCCTGTGTACAAGGATTCCCAGCATCCCTGTAGTGCCCTGCAAACAAAAATGCAGAAACATCCCAGATGGTGCCCAGTCCCATATCAGGCATATTAATGGCCACTCTTCTCTGCCTGGGGCTTGGTTATGTCATGGGGATGTCAGCCTTTCCTGTAGGAAGGGCTCAAGATGCAGCCTGATAGGCAGGGAGGAGGCATACCACCAGGACCAACACTCCATGGACAGCACAGACACAGCTCTACCAATTAAACACTAGACTGCGTCCAACCTGGATGGGAAACAGACATTGCCCTGCCCTCACCTGAGTGCCCTCCTGAGGCTTCTCCTAGGATTGGAAACTCAATGGTTAATGTCAGGCACAGTGAGGGAGCCCCTGGGGTCCTACACAGCCTTCAGACTATACTGTCATATATCTTCAATACCCTCCCCAGAATATATAGCCTTTAAAGGCAAGAAACAGAGGAATTGAGGGGTAATTCTAAGTTACCTTTTCCTTCCTGATGCTTCTGTCACTCAGACACGCATTAGGGCTCACCTCTGCCAGGCCCTAAAGGATTTGTGCAAGTGACTGTTGAATGCAAGTGAGAGTGCAAGAAGACATAGGGCGAGCAAGATAGAGCTCATCCTATGTCTGATGGTTGAACTATACATAATGACCGTAATGGAGCTGATTACTGATGAATCTGGATGGTGCAGAATTAATGTGCAAGGAAAGACTAATACATTCAAAGAAATGGGCAGAGTAGTTGTGCAGTGAGTGTGCAAGCATTGTTAAATGGCATACAATGGCTGTGTAGGAGGGGAAGTTGGAAGAGTGAAGGGCATGAGGGGAAGTTGATAACCTGGGCCATGTGTGTGCAGTCCTGCAGTGTGTGTGCGCAATAATTTTATAGACTAGCACACAGTAGTGTGTGAGAATAGAAAAATTTGATGGGGAGCATGGGAGGAGCGGTTGTTAATGCTACAAGAGTGTGCTGGAGTGAAAGAGAGATGCACACGCATGGACTGGTTGGTGAACTGCACATGGAGAGTATGCAGTGACTCCAGGTGGCAAATAGATGTGCAAAGTGACCTGGAAAGACAGTCACTGGCTTTTTAATTACACAGTGAGTGTGCTGGGAGATATTGGTGAGTCTGAGTGGGCATGTAAGAACTGGGCACTGGATGAAGCAGAGTGACCAGTGAATATGTGATGAGTGATTACGGTGGTCCAGTTTATGTGCCAGTATGGTTAGGCCATGGTGCAGTTATTTGGCTAAATGCCAGTGTCTAGATGTTGCTGTGAAGGCATTTTTAAAACGTGGTTAACATTCAACTCAAGAGATTTTAAGCAGATGACCCTTCAAAATGTGGGTAGACCTCATTAAATCAGTTTAAATCTTAATAGCAAAGGACCTAGGTTTCCCAAAAAGGCAATTCTGTCTCTAGATTGGATCACAGAAGCCCTGCCTGAGTTCCCAGCCTCTAGACTCAAGACTGCAGTGTCAGCTCTTCCCTGGGTCTGCAGCCTTTCATGCAGATTTCACACTCACCAGCCCTTAACACCTCTCTTTCTACATATATTCTATTGGTTCCATTTCTCTGGAGAATCCTGAAACTGTGACTACTACATATAATATAGGTGTGCAACAAGTGGAAACTGGATGGTACAGACAAATGTGAAAAGAGTGCAATGATAAATTCTGGACAGGGCAGAGTGGGTGCACAAAGAGTGGGTTGATCAATCAGTTTGCAGAGTGACTTTAGATGGCCAGTAGTGGGTGTGTAATGAGTTGAAGTTGGATGGTGAATGAGGTGTGGATGAGACCCAGGTTCCAGCTGGCCTTTGGGCCCTACCTGGCCCGCAGGGAGACCTCAGACAAGGCATTCCCCCTCACTGGGTATGCAGCTGCAAGGGTGGGCTCAGTCTCTGCAGGAGAAAGGTATTGCTGTAGCAAGCAGGAGGGGGACAGACTTTGCCTTGCCCTATTGCCAGGGCCCAAAGAGCACGTGAATGATGTACCTATGACATCTGGGAGACCTGCATGAAGGATAGTACATGAGGCCTGGAGCTCTGACTAACAGACATCTCAGGATCCTGCTGGGGAGAAGAGGGTCATAGGCCAGAAGAGGGAAGCAATGCTCTATTTAAACAGTGATTCCAATGTGGGATAGAGACAGGCCTTGGGTCTTGGGTCTGCCTTGGGCCCCAGTCTCTGCTCTACACTGCAGGCCCTCTTTTAGTGGGAGATCTGTGGACTCAGGCAGGGATGTGGTGCTACTGCAGAGGGGCCCCTGCACTGCTGAGGATGGGAGGCGGTCAGCATGGGTGCTAGCCTTTGCTGAGGGAAGGCTGGTGGAAGGAAGAAAACCTGGCCATGTCACCCCCACTCCTGAGTCCCCAGCACATTCCTAACCTCTTGCTCTGGGTACAAATGACCAACAATTCCCTATGCACCTGCTCACAAGATCCAATTCCCAGCCCTGGCTGAGCCTCACAAAGACAAGGAGCCTGGACCTTCTGGACAAGTGTCAGGACCCCAGGGACGCCAAAAGAGAGCCAGGACATACCAGACCCCTAAGAGCAGGAACTGTGCCTGGGACACTGAAGTGACAGTTCAACAGGGAGGTGACAGGTCCCAGGCCACACAGGAGGGCAGAGCTTTATTTCCAGAATTTCCAGAAAGGATCCTGGAGCAGGATGACCGCCTTCCACACTGGTGCCTCCAGGGTCCCCCAAAGACGTGCTCCATCCAGTCCTCAGCATGCGCTACAGGCACGCGGTGGCGGCTACAGCCGCTTCCAGCTGCCGCAGTAGTGCCTCTGGCTGTGGTGAGAATGTACTAGTATCCACCCTCTGGAAGTCAGGGTGGACCACCACGGACTCCAGCACTTCCGCTATGCGGCCAATGTCAAATGCGGCCTGCTGGGGGCCCAACCCAGTGTCCTCGCCACCTTCTACCTGGCCAGGGCTCATTCCCTTCGCAAGGAGGAGAAGCCTCCTTTCAGCAATGATCTTCAGGAAGTGATAAAATTCTTTGAAATTAATCCCAGAGCAGGACTTCATGATGACCTGGGTCAGAAAGAAATAGCTGGTGAGCTGCAGCTCACTCATAGCTCTGGGCAAGCTCTGTTGACCCTATACCGAGTCTAGGCTACAAAGGGCCCTGACACACAGCCCAGTCCTTGAGGGGTAGAGACACACCTGGGGGTCGGCCAGTGATGAAAGGGGTCTGGGTGCTGCAGTCTGGAAGCCCCAGACCCTCACTCACATAGGTAGGCCTGGTTGCCACTGGGCCCCTAAGACTGCAGCTCTGACCTCAGAGACCACACCTCCCTTTAGATTGCAGGCTCTCCCAGGGTTTTTCCCACATCTTTCCCTGACTGAGGCCTTGGCCTAGTGAGCATATTCTTGCCCTGACTGTGGTCCTGGCCCAGGTAGGCCCCTACCCACCTCCTACTCCTACACAGCTGTGGCGAGCCTCACTCACCCTGTGCCCCCTACTGCTCAGATCAGTTGTCCCACCTGGCAGTGCTGATGCCAGTCAGGCATGGTGTCCCTCCACTCAATGACCTCTTGCTGCACGGCTCTGAGCTCCTGCTGCAGGAAGTGCCACATGTTGGCCAGGTTACAGCCGTTGACCCAGTTGTGGTTGATGGAGATGGTGTCCTCCTGGAAGGGGCAGGGTGCAGGCTGTCCTCATGATCCCACAGGGGGCACTGTCCCCTCCCCCTGTCCTGAGATCCACTCAGACTTCCTCAGCTGGGAAGAGCTACTCCTATCTCCCAGTGGGAGCCAGCAGAGAAGAGGGAGCTGGGGCTGGGATCATCAATCCACAATTATTAACCTATAGTGGGGCTCCCCAAAGGCTGGGACAACCCCACGTATGTGGATCCCTTGCCCTGTTAGCCAAGAAAGTAACATGTAAGGGGGGCAAAGAGGCTGGGGGCTGTCAGCAGCGCTGTGTGCAGGAACCAACATGGCTACAGGAAGCACCAGTCTTGCCCGTGGCCTGCCCCATCCCGTACCCAGGCTCTCCCTGCCCACTCTGCAGGAACGCATTCAGGAAGGTGCTGAAGGCAAGGAGAGCTGCTGGGCAACCCAAAGTGCCCAGCTCAGTGGGGATAAGAGTCAGCCCAGGGTAGTACCGTGGCCTGTTTCCCTGACCCGTCCGGCATAGGTCATGGGGTGTGGAGTGCCATCCTACCAGGTTGTGGACTTGGTGGTGCCACCCACTGGGCACAAACACCATCTCGCCTGCCTCCTGTGTGACCTCCAGTGGTGGGCCACAGCGATCTCGCATGGGGTGTAGGCGCCTATCCAGGAGGGTGGGGGAGGTCACGTCGTAGGGTAGGCCACCGTGGCAATCCCGCAGGGCTTCTTCCTGCCCTGGTGGGAAGAAGAACCACTTTTTCCTCCCGCAGATGTTGACGGACCAGCTGAAGGAGCGGAAAATGTCGGCATGGAATGGCGACCTGTGCAAGAGCTCCTGTTGGTGCCATGTGGCTCGGGTGCGGCTATGCTTCTTCTGAACAGACTGGCCAGGCTCAGAGGCCTCAGTGGTCCCCAGGTCTCACACCTGGCCTGTGAGCCAAGTGGAAGGGCCACACCTCCCCAACCCCAGAACACCACAAAGGAGGTGCAGGAGCTCTTTCCATTTGGCTAACAGGGACCTCTGAGGCTTTGGGCAAGAACCAACAGACCAACAGGAAGGTTCAGGAGAGTGACCAGGGACGGGGGGTAGAATGGTGGACGGGAGCAGACAGGCAGTTACCAAGTGCCGGTGGGCCCCATGTAAACGAAGCGGTAGTCATCCACGTCTAGGGCGTCCCAGTACTCGTTGAGCCAGTCAGATGAGAAGTATATGGGCAGGGTGAACACGCCTTCCGCCGAGAAGTCCCTTTAGAAAGTGGCATGAAGCTGTAGCATAAGTGGCTACAAGCCAACCTCCCAGCACCCACATCCTGCGTACATGAAATATCACGAGCATTTTGAAATTATCTGAATGACCCTGACCTGCCTTCTGGAGTCAGCACCAACCACCAGGAGTGGGGCCACCTCAGACTATCCGGCCTCAGCCCAGCCATCAGATGACTACAGCCCCAAGTGACCCTAGCTGACCCCTGCCCAAATGACTGAACCAGAGATGGAAGCAGATAAAATGGCTTTGGGGTGCTATGACAGAACCCAGACAACTTGAACAGGCAGTGACCTAGATTTTAGGACCCCTTCCACACCCACTCCTCCAGGATTTCAGCCTCTGGCTGAGCTGGGCTTATAAAGGCATCATTTGCATCACGGCGGCTTCCCAAATTTGGGGGCTTCCACTTTTTTACCCACACCAGTGACCCTGACTATCACGCAGATTCAAAGCCATAAGCCCAGATATGGGGACAGCTCAGGTACCCCAAGGTCCTTTTCGCCTTGTTTCTCCATCCCTCACTCTGCTGGTTCACCCCCACATCCCAACCAACGGGATCTCAAATAGAGGAACATTCTAAAGCAGCCCAAGGGAGAGTGCGCATCTATCCACACAGTCACACAACACCGTCGGTCAGAGGCCATGCTACGGAACAGCCTTAGTAGTACCAAACCACTGGTAGTTTCCCCACCACCATGCAGATTCCTCCGCTGCCATGCCTCTGTACACTAACAGATGCCTGCTTACCCTTCAAAACCCTCTTCAGATAGTATCTCCCCTGTGGCTACCCCTGCCTACCTGATGCAGATCTTCCTCTGCTCTTTTTATTTTTGGGTTGACCAGGAAAACGCAAGACACTCTGTCAAAACTGACTTTCAAATAAACAGTGAACATGCTTCTAGGCTAAGTATGTAAAAAACACTCATTGCTTATCTGAAGCACAGATTCACAGGACATGAGCGTCTGTGTCTATGAGTCCATCTGGGCTGCTGGAATATGAATCCCTGAGGCCAAGGCCAGAGTTTGGTTGCATCTTAGCTTCTGTCTGCCAGGTAAGAAACTGTGCGGCAGGGAGTACCAAGGCAAGCTGTGAGCAGGATGCTGCTGATGCTTTTCATGTACTCTTGGATTGCTCTTGGGAATCACAAGGACCTCATTTTTTTTTGGAGTCTTAATTCCTGCATCAGTGAAACAAGAACTCGATTGTTCACTCATTTATTAAATAAGCACCTACTCTGTGCCAAGGCCCTATGCCAGAGAGTGGGAGTCTGGGTAGGACCCCTTCTCTGCTTGTGAAAAGCATAACCCTGGCAGGAGAAATGGCTACAAAACCCGAGGACCACCTCAGAGAATGGGAACACTACAGAAGGGGTGGGATTGCCCACATGAGCGAGATGTTTCTGGGGACAACATCCTTCAAGCTCTCCAGGTGGCAGAAGTGTGCGGTGGGTGGGGATAGACCTTGGAAGCCCTCATTACACAGCTGCCATTGCTTCTTAGTGATGGAGATTTTTAAATGGGAGGGACACAGTTCTGCTGGAAAGCTCATGTGGACTTTAGTGAGCCTAGCAGTGGAGTGCAGGACCTGAGGCAGGGCAGTCTGGAGACTGGCAGCAACCAAGGGGAATGACCCCGACTTGAAGAAGGAGGTTTGGACACGGGAGGTTGGTCCCAGGGGGCACCCGGGAAGACAGGCAAAGGCTGGGTGCTGCCAGTTAGATGGAGGTGAGGCTGACAAGGAAGGTTCTGGGCAAAACTGACAACGGAGAGGTGGGTAACCACAGCCATATGCACCTCTGCCAGGCCCACATTCTTCACAGCAGCCAAGCCTGCGGTGGCATAGTGAGATGGCCATGACTGGAGAGAACGACACTTTCAACCAGGCTGAAGAGGTCACCTTAAATTCCTAAATGGGTTAAAGCCCAGTTCCTCAGCGTGCAGCCAGGGCTCACTCAGAACTGAGAAGCAGAGCTGTGGCCAGCATTCCAGGCCCCTTTACCTGCACAGATGCCAGTCTTTGAGATATAAACAGCCCCGTGAAGAGGAGTAGTTTCCCTGAATGTACTCTTTCCAGTAGCTGATGTAGTCTCTGAGGGGCATGTGTTCTTTGGGGTTGGAGTTGTATTCCTGGACCCCACAGTTTGCAACAGGTACAACCACGTCTCCTGAAAGGAAAGGTTCAGGCACAAGACTTTTCTGAGCGTCCTCTAGCCCGTCCATTCTCCCTGACCCCGTCCGCCCTCCAGTTCACTGCTACACCGTCTCCAGTGAATTCTTCTCATGCCCTGCCTCCCTCAAGCCCTCTTTGGCTCTCGTCTGCGCCCTCACAGTCTGACTTAAGCCAGAGTCAAGGCCTGTGTTTGCACTCCAGGGTGATCCTGCCCAGTCCTTACCATAGTTCTGAAGCAGATAATCGAAGTTGGGCTTTCCGCTGGGTGTCACCCAGAGCCTCCTGCTGCCCCAGTCCTCGGTGAAGGCGCTGGAAAAAACACAGGGCAAGTTGGGGAGCAGGTAGCCCTTGAAAAAGTCCGCGTAGGAAAAGGAGTCCGGCTTCTCGATGAAGTCCACGAGGTCCAGTTCTGGACAAACCCTGCTGGGGAGACGCCCCTCGGAGCCTCTGAAGTGGCTCTCGGCGAACACGCGCGTCTCCCTGTCCATCCCGGGCCAGGTTCCGCGTCCGTGGGGTGCAGGGTAGCCCGGGCTGGGAGTCTGCCGCGGGGGAACGGGGAGTCTGGGGGCTGCTGGAAACGGGGCGGGGCTCGGGGGATGTCGAAGGAGCAGCGGGGACAGAGGGGCTGGTACGGACGACGGAAACAGCGGTGAAGCCTCCCGGCAGCGGACCCGCGAGGGGCGGGAGCCCGGAATCCCACTCGCACATTCCCGTCTCTGCTCTTTAAACTGGGAAGAGAAAAAGGAAGTGTTTGCTAAAACTGCTTCCGGAGTAAACGCTCTGGGCGTCCGTGGCTCACAGCCCGCAGCCGGCCAGAGAGAAGCCGGCGAGGTACAGACAGCAAAGCCCGCCGTAGTCCCAGAGCAGTCAAGCGGAACCAAGAGTCTGCACTCGGAGTTCCTGCCGGAGCCTGAAACACAGCGAGCCGGGCCCTGCGCGCATGCTCGCTTCGTGCTGCGGCCCGCACCCGGTACTGGAACGGCCTGCAGCGGCTTCGACCCAGCTTCGGGTACCCCAGGGCTTCAAAGGTTGTCGAACAGTGCTGACCCCGAGTCTCGCTGTTTTCTCGTCTTCCCCGCGACTTGGGTAAGCGGTGTCTCCAGTCTGCAGCTGGGCTTGTGCCTTTCCGGCATAATCCCTCCTGACGCTACCAGCGAGGCAAGGATTCCTCTTCCTTCCTCAACCTTCAAGGACTGCGGAAGGTTGATGGGGTGTGGGCAGGGCTAACAGAGAGGTACAAGGGCCAAAGGTGGGATCTGAGGGATGCTGGGGGTCTTTAAGGGATGCTGGGGACCTGGAGGGGATGGAGAGACCCTAACTAGGAAGATTGGTGGAGGCCTAGGGAGATGATGGGGACTTGGAAGGAATGCTGTAATTTGCCGGTGATGGTGGGACCTGGTGGGGATGCTGGGGGTTAGGGGAGTGCTGAGGGCCTAGGGCGATGCTGGGAACATGGAGGGGATGTGTAGACCAAGATAGGATGATGGGACCTGGAGGGGGTGGTGGGAACCTGGAGGGGATGCTGGGGGAATAGCGAGGGTCTGAAGTGAAGGTGTGGGGGTTCAAGTGTGGAAATACGAGGCTGTGACACCAGCAGACCTGAAATGAGGGGGTGACACGTCAAGGTCTCAGCATGTTGGAGAAACACGTGTCCTTTCAACTGAAATCTACCCGTATCAGTATGGAGAGAAGAAAACAGTTTCATTAGTGTGTGAGCAGATTACAAACATTTAAGGCATCTGCAGGAGAGTACAGTTGGGCAGAGCTCCACACATTTCACACACAAAAAGCAGAGAAAGAATGCTGAAGACCTCTGTCATTGCCTTGAGGGAAAAATAGATGGACCTGTGTAGTCTGTTCCTGACGAGAGACTCCTGCCTGGGTTCTGGAGGCCCCTGTTTATTTACAGCTCTGAGTCAGCAGGTGGTGACTGTGCCCTGTAAAATCTGAACACTGAGTTTGTTTCATTCCTGACCAAAAGAAACACTCAAAGGGTAGAGAAGGGGCAGCTTCTTCCCCTTTATTGAACAATGAAGATGTAATCTTGTTTATCCTTATAGGTGGCATAAGGGAAACGGGATATTGGGGCTCTGAGCTTTGGAAAGGGGTTTGGGGGTGGAGACTCTTTTCCAAGGGATTTAAAGCTTATGCAGGAGAACAGCAAGGACCAGAAGTGGGGTAAGGTAGAGGGGAGGACTAGGAAGAAAGTGAGTTAGGGAGAGTCTGAAGTCCAGGTAGACAGGAGGTCTAAAGTGGGAGCGGAGAACACGGGCAAGATGGGACAGGTGGTGGAGAGTTTGTGGTGAGCAGAGCGGTGTGAGGGATTGTGTGATTCTGTGTGCACTGTGGGCTCTTCCCAGTCTGTCTTATTGTGCCTCATATGGTCAAGCTGTGGAATTCTTCACTGGGCCAGAGCTGGGCAGAAAGTTAGAATGCCTTGGGAAGTTAAAATGGAGAAAAAGAGTCACTCTTAATTCCATCCAGAGATGAGCATTTTTTCGTTTCTTGATATAGAGTTATCCTTCCAGGCATGTACTCATTCATTCGTTTTTTTCCTCTATGTCCCTCTCTGTAACACACACACACACACACACACACACACACACACACAGAGTCTTTCTTTCTATTTTACATATAAGTGAATTTACATATATAAGCTTTTGCTGCTTTTAACTTTTTAAAAAAGATTAACAGTTGTCAGTTTTTTTTGCCACATATTGACTGGATGATCGTTATTTGATTTTAGATCATGGAAGGCAAATAAGAAAAGTATGGGAAGCAGAATGTTCATAATTGTCTAAAGATTTGGGAAATATGGTTCAAAGTTTGCCTCATAAGGGAAATATGGAGTTCAGTTAGACATTGCCTGGGAAGAATTCCAGAATTTCAGCTTTTGAAGCTCTGTGGTTGTGACTAACTTTTATAAGTAAGGGGATGCTTTAGGCCAGCAGGTCCCCATGCTTCCCAGGATTGTTGGGGCAACTGAACGAGTAGCTCAGGGTAGGAGAGAATGTCTCCTTTCTTGAGCATTTGCCCTGGGCCAGGCATTTTGTCCTGTATTTTCTCTAGTTTGTATGATGGCTGTCTAGTGTTGACCCTATTACCACCATTGTATGCATGAGTTTCTGACATAGCTATTGAGAACAGGATCGGGACTGGAACACAGGCCTGTGTTCCTCCAAGGCCTGTAGACAACAGCCCTGGTATCAGCTGGGCATTGGTAGGGAATGCACATTCCTGAGCCCCATCCAGACCTGAGTCAGATCTGGGAGCGTGGCATGCCTTATCACATCACAGTGACATACCCCACAGAGGGCCAGAGGAAAAATAGCAGGAGGCGAGTTTAAAAGTTAGCATTTGTAGGAAATGCAGTGGGAATACATAAAATCCTAGTTCTCGGCTCTGAGAAGTTCAGAAGAGATGCATACCATGTGAATAGGCTGTGTTATTGCAGCGAAACACCCTAAACCTCCCAGGTTGAAAGTGGGAGCCTCTGCGGAGCAGGAGGTGAAGGTAATGGAAAAGGCTGCCTGCTGGTGCCTGGAGACACTGCTCCCACTGTCTGACTCTAATCCTCCTTATGGTTAGGAGTTATTGGAAGGTGTGTAAAACGTTGCTTGGTCTGTTACATTGGAAATTAACTAAAAATAGGGTGTTTACTTGATACTGAGTCTGCTCCAGGACACAGGTTGGATGGAAGTGCTAAAAGAGATCCATTATATTAACTGCAGTGTGCTGTAAGTTCAGTGCCTGTGACCACTCATTTCTTCCCCAAGAGCATCACTGTGTGGATTAGTCTCAGACACTCTGGAGGTGCCTTGCCGTGACCTCCCCTCCCTAATTCAGCTCTATCCATAGCTCAGCAGGTGTGCTGTGTTTTCACTGGAGATGTGGGTTCCAGGTTGCAACAGGCGAGGACCAAGTAAGGACTCCAGGAACTAGAATGGGGACCTAATTTAGCATACAGAAAGAGGAAGACTGTCCCCAGTGGACACAGCTGGAGTTTTCACATTCTCATGATTTTGTAGTTCGCTCATCTCGTGTTTACTGGGTTCCTGTGGCACACCAGTATTGTCCCCAAGGCACCCTCCTTGTAGTGCTTGCCTTGTCCAGTGTTCTGACCCAGAACAGGTACAGACACATCCACAGGCTCTTTGGAATTACCGTGAGTGCTGTGGTTGGTGAAGAGGCAAGGATGCCACCGGAACGGAGACCTGGAGAGTGAGGTGGAGTTGGCCATTCAGAGTCCAAAGAGCAGCAGGTGGGGAGCCCTGAGGGGCAGAGCAGAGAGAGAGAGAGAGGCTGTCTCTACTGGGCTGGGTGCTGTGGCTGTAGTCACTAAAGCCTGCCTGACTTAGCTGGCGACTTTGCTCAAGGTACATGGGGAAGGGTTTCAGCAGAAGAGTCACATTTTCTCATTTTGTTTTATGGTTGTCACATTCGCTGCTGGATAGAGAATTCTGGTGGGGGCAGAACAGAACAAGGAGGTCAGTTGGGAAGTTGTTCAGGAGAGTAGTGACAACATTGCCTAGTGGTGTGGCTGTGGGGGTGGGGAGTGCAGAGGGCAGGTGTGAGATACAGCTGCCAGGACTTGCTGATGGATTGAGAGGGATAAGGAAGAGGGAATCTATGAGAACTCACCTGGCACTGCCTTCCCTGAAATGCAGGAGCAGATGGAGGGGCTTGCTAAGTTGGAAATATCTATTAGATGGTCAGGTGGAAATGCCCAGGCAGTACTCAAGTCTCAAGAGAGTCTGGGCTGGACAGGAAAGTTTGCCAGGCAACAGCTGGAAGGTATATTTAATGCCTTGAAACTGTGTTGACTCACTTAAGAAGAGTATTGATTAAGGGGACCAAGGTTGTGACCTGGTGATTCCAGCATTTAGCAGTCAGGTAGAAGAGGAAGAACCAGCAGAGCAGACTGAAAACAGGCTCCAGGGGGTGAGAGACCGGGGAAGCTTGGTATCCAAGAATCCAAGACATGGTGTCTCTCAGGAGGTGGGCAGGCGTGTTGGACAGAGGTTAGAACAGATGAGTGCATTAGATTTGGCCACCTGGAGGCCTGGGCTGAGACGTGTCCGTGAGCAGTGGGGACAGGAGCCTGTCTGGAGGTGGAGATTACTGGCTGGTGGCCAAGCACTGGGTTGCATTTGGAGTCTCTTGGAGGAACAGTGAGTAGACTATAGGGATTGTCTGGCTACTTATAGTCTGCAACAGCAGAATAGTTTAACAGAGACCATGTGCTCACAAAGCCTAAAGTATTTACTACTTGGCCCTTAGGGGGAAAAAAAGCATGCCCTCTTCTAATGGTGAAGGGACAGAGAAGTTATTGCTGCTGGAGAGGGAGGGGTTGGGATCAAGAGAAGTAGAACCTAGTCTTTTGAGGGAGTGGGGACACTGTTTCCCACAAACTGTGCATGGAGAGAGGAAGGGCAGGCACCCAGGGACAGGTGTGGTATCCGAGTCCTAGCTGAGGCCCAGGGAGGGTGTCTGCGGGGTCATTCTCATGCACACGGGAATGTTGTTCCTTTGGCTCTTCCACTTACTCGTCATTTATTTTGGTCTGATTGGAAGGCTGCCGTGGAAATGTGTTGTAGGAAAAGTTGTGGCCACAGGTTTCTCCGTTTGCTTTTTCCTTGGTATTTGTCAAACCTAAGTACTTTTCTCATATTTCTTTATATACTACAGGAAAGAGAGATATTTTTGCTCTTCTCTTGAATTTACTTTCCTCTTTTCTCTCTTTTTGAATTTTAGAATAGTTTGGAGCTGCTGTTGTCCTTGGGTCTTTTAGTGATTTTAATGGTTAACAGAGACCCAGAAGGTGGAGTAACTTTGCCACAATCATTAAGTTTGTGATGGAGCTGGCACTGGAGCTGCAGCGTGGCTCCTTGGATGCTGCAGTGCCAGACTCAGTAATTCTTTAGGGGGATTTGTGCGTAATCTCGGTGTTCAAGGAATACCTCCCAGAGTACATACTCAGGAATGACAGCTCAGGTCAGGTCGCTTGTTAACGTGAACTCAGTTTTCATGCTCAGTCAATCTCTTAAGAATGGGGAGGAGCAGTAAACAAGCTCCTCATCAGCTCTCTTGGGGCTGATGGCGGGCACAGAGTGGCCAGGTGGCGGGAGGCTGTTTCCAGTCAGAAGGACCAGGGTCCTGCCAATTTCAGAGCTGGAGCCTGACCAGAGCTGTGAGCACACTGGTGACTGAGGCCAGGGGCATATTGTCTTGGATGTGGTTAAGTTGTTGGGGTTAGTGGTCCCCTAATTCTCAGAGTAGAACTCTCTTCCCTTATTCACATCTGAATGACTGCCCAGTGGCCTCGCGGCACGACGGTGCCAGCGGGTTGTGCAGGTGGCTTGCCAGGGTCCTACTCAGGAAGGACGGCAGATGTGCCGTCGTAACAGGCTGAGGCCTGCACCTCACTTGCTTCCCTGTCCTGTGAGAGGCCCCAGTCAAGCGATGCTCTGTAGTCTGATTTATGTCTGTTTCAGAGCACTTGGGTGAGTGTCTTTTCTAGGGAGAAAGGGCTGATGAAGACCCTTTGGGTTTGCAGTTCCTTTGTCCGGTGGGAACCACTGTTTAAGAGGAAAGGCACCCTTCCAACTGCTCTGCCCCTTGCGTTCTGCTTCTCCACAATCCCAGCGTGTGCCGGGAGGACCTGGGAGGGAGCTCACAGATAAAGCCCACAAAGAGATGGCACCAGTCTTTGGTACAGAAGGTCAGGAGTTTCAAACAGCTGAGGAGATCTTCATTAGCTTTCCAGTGACATAAGAGCATTTATTTCCTGGATCACTTACAGAGCCCTGCCGAGTTGGGAGTATGAGGTTGTTTGTTTGTTCAGTGTGTTTTTAGTGTTGGTCTGGCATTCATCATCATGTTGGCTGAGAAGATGGATTCTTGGGCTCATGTCTCCTTAAATATGTAGATCCTAAGGCTATTGCTTTCTCAGAATTGACAGTCAGAGAAAACACTTGAAGATGCTAATACTCCTGAAAGTATTAGCCAAGCCATCAGTGCACTTTGAATATTTTTAAAAATTATTCATCTATTTTTGGCTAAACTGAGTCCTCCTTGCTGTGTGCTGGGGGGTGGGGGCTACTCTTGTTGCCTGCACAGGCTTCTCGCTGCCGTGCCTTTTCTTGCTGCAGAGCATGGGCTCCAGGCACACAGTCGTGGTGGTGCTTGGGCTGAGTTGCTCGTGGCATGTGGGATCTTCCCAGACCAGGGATCAAACTTGTGTCCCCTGCATTGACAGGCGGGTTCTTAACTACTGGACTTCCAGGAAAGTCCGGTCAGTGGACTTTTAGAGCTTTTGCCTTGATAGGACTGTGCTCATTTATTTGTTGAATGAAGTGAATTGGAGGTGATCTCTATGGTCCCCCCAGCCCTGAACCTTTATATTTATTACTTCCAAGTGCCGTGTCTTCTTTTGTAGTGATGACAAAGTTCTCATCCTTCGTGTGGCAGCTTGCTGCTAGGCGTGTCCTAGTTGCAGGTATTAGTAATTAGCAGAGCTAGTGAACTGGACGGCTTTGTAGTTGTAACAGGGCTTGACTGGCACATACGCATATCTGGGAAGTCTGGGCCAGCCCTTGCTGTTGTGATTAAGAGAAGTTCCAGAATATATTTGGAAAGTGCTTCAGTTTGATTCCCATAGTTAAATCTGTTCCTCTTGTGGTGGAATCAGGTTGTTTTGGCACCTTAATTTTGTGTGTCTGCGCACATCTTTCTTTTCTTCTCCTCCTTTTCACTGTCACGTTTGTTTCTCTGTTCAGGTGCTGTCTGTAGCCAGCTCTGATCAGACGGTGGAAACTAGAGACCACATGACAGATTCCAAGTATAGTGATGTTTTAGTGGTCATTAAAGAACTGGGATCAAGAGAAAACTAGACTGTTCACACCTAATAGGTGAACTGAGTGAGTTCTGTAGATACTTTGTAGTATTCATAATTACACTTACAGCGTGTATTAGGTGCCAAGCACTCGTCTAAGCACCTTTCACGTATCAGTTCAATTAAGCCTCACCACTGCAGAATGAGATAGGTGCAGTTACCTCCATTTACAGATCAGGAAGTGGATGCAGGAGGGCTGAGTCATGCATGGAAAGGGTCATACGCAGATGAGTGGGAACACCGGCCATTGTCTGTAGGAGAGGTTTGTGTTGTAGTCTTCCAGACGTACTGCTACCCAGGGCAGTGGTTTCAGATGTTTTGAAATTGTGGTACCCAGCTGAAATTTAGTTTTGGTACATCTCTCATGTGTACATACATTTATTATTAATTTTTAATAAAGTTTATTTTATTAGTAAATATTTAGTAAATCCTTCATTGAAGTGTTAATGCAGAAAAATTAGTGAACAGAAAAAGCACAAATGTTGAATTATCACAAAATGAATACACTCAGGGCACGAAGCAAACATTACCAGTACCACAGGGTCCTCCCAAGGCCCCCTTCTCTCCGGCTATAACTACCATTCTGACGCCTGTTTTTGAACTTTTCATGTACTTATTTTTTAAATGAATTAAAGTTTGGGGAAAGTCTTGATTCCCTTAAGTCAAATAGAAACATCTTAGGGTGTTATGAGTTGATAGAGTTGATTTGTGTAATTTACTTCCTAAATACTTATTTTTAATAGAGATTCCGGTATGAAGAACCGGTACCTCAAAGTAGAATGATCTTGTGGTGCCCATCACTATTGGGAATCAAGAAGGGTCTGAGACTTCATTAAGCTTTCGGAGTGAGCCTGCCTCAGCCTGGCAGATGTGGAAGAAGACGGGAGGCCCTGCTCAGAGAGGAGGGGCCTGGTGTGTGTGGCACAGCAGGACTCCTGTGTGCAGCTGCGCCCTGTGCCCGACTTCTAAGGCCCAAGCGGGTGCTGCACATCCCGTGGGTTTGTGTCGTAACTTACGAGGGGACTGCTAGCTAACCCGGCTAGCCCTTGCCTCAGAGGCGACACTCACTTATTATCCTGGGCAGGAAACAGGTCTCTCAGCCAGGAGGAAGATGCTGTCCACAGTTACAAGGGAGATATTCTCGGATAGTTCTCATGACAGAACATTTCATACCAGTTTTTGATACAGTATGTGGAGAAACACCGTGAAGAATCCCCTCTCAGTGATGTCCACACCTTGTATGGAGAACATCAGGCAGCGGGGTGAGGCCAGCCTGGGCACCGACCGCAGCTGTGCTGAGGGCCACAGCTGGACGGACGCCATAAGCCACGAGGGTCTGCTGCACTCGTTCAGTCTCCAGTGTTTCCTGAGTCAGGGTTATGAACAAAATACGAGCATTGCCCTTCGGGAGCCTGCGGTCAAATAACAAGCGGCCATCCTACCGTTTAGCGTGCACTGAAGGTGTGCACAAGTTCTGTACGCCCCCGCAAGGTAGAAAGGGGAGGAGAGGCCGAGGGCGGGCAAGGCCTCTCTTACTCTGGAAGAAGGTTTCAGTAGCAGCAGGTGGTGGTTTGGAGTACCAAAAGCAGGAGACCAGTTAGATGCCATTGCAGTCCTCAAGACTTCTTTACGTCTCTTTATGCCTGTAACCTATGACCTTTGGGTTTTTTGTTTTCTCGCATTAACTCACTTCATGGTTGATGCTGTTCCTAATCTCAAGTCACTTTGTTTCTTTATAACCGGGACTCTCAGTTCAGTGCAAGCTCTTCAGGTGCAGCCCCTCCCTGTTTTGGTGTCCAGCCTCGTGTTATTTGATGTGGCACATAGTGCTGTAATTACTTTGAAGAGTCTTGAGTCTTTAGAGTATAACTCAGTGAGGAAGTTTATAGAATTCCAATGGACTCCTAAGCTCTGTGAGCCAGGATGTTGCTGTTTCTTTTCTACTTGCAGCCGAGTGTAGTATGTCCGGGGACTTAAAACTTGTGGTTTGACCTTGTACAAAGTCTTCATCCTTTCTTGGCCTTATATTCTTTATCTGTATGATGAGAGGGTTGGACTGAGTGTTCTACAAGGGCTGTTTCAGATCTGTCATTCATGACTTTTAAATGCTTTGATAACGAATCCTCTGTTGGTCCAGTGGCTAGGACTCTGCACTCTCACTGCTGAGGGCTTGGGTTCAGTCCTTGGTTGGAGAACTAAGATCCCACAAGCTGTGCAGCATGCCCAAAAAAAGAAAAAAAATGCATTGGTAAATGAAAACTGTAGATATGAATAGCATACCTTTGTTACCTGTAACTATATAAAACTATATAAAAATATGTACATATAATTATATGGAACTCTATAAAATTAGTTGGGATTACACAGAGGAAAAGTTTGTAGATGATTTTCTATATGAAACTAAGTAAACTTATAAAAATGTCAAAAGAAGAGTGTTGGTGTAAAAACTTGTGGAACATATAGCGGTAGGAGTCATCACAGCCAGAGTGGTTCCTGGGAAGAATCCCTGGGCAGTCGTTCCAGGGATTTTCTCCCCTCGGTCGCATCTAGCCAGGGATGAGCGCTGGGGTGCTGTGCTGCAGAGCCCCTGGGGCCGTGGTGCTCTGGGACCAGTACAGGCCTGGCCCCAGCCCTTGCTTCTCTTCCGAGTCGGGTGCAGTCTTCATCCTACCCGTCACGGGTGGTGTGAGAGCCCGTGCAGGTGCGGGCCTGGCCCCTGCCGGAGTCTCCCGTGGGCTCGGGACCCGGATTACGCCCTCAGCGTCCGTGTCCTGCTGTCTCTGGTCCAAGTGTCCAGGTCCTGTTTCAGGCTCGTCCGCCCACTAATGTGTGCCCTTTCCTTCAGAGGCAGAGCGACCTTGGCCGTGGTGCAAACCGACCCAGGAACCAGATGAGCAGAGACAACTGCGTCCAAACCTGGCCATGCTCCTATTATTTAGAGCTTGAGAAGCGATGGGTCCCTGGAAGACTGTCATTAACTTCTCTCTCACTAAAGTTTACGACTGATAAAACTAGAGAGACTCTTGTCAGCTTTCCCCTCTCTAGTATAATAGAGATCAAGAAAGAAGCTTCTCATTTTATCTTCAGCTCCATTACCATCCTGGAGAGGGACCACAGCAAGCACTGGTTCAGTTCCTTGCAGCCTAGTCGAAATGCCGTTTTCAGCATCATTGAGCATTTCTGGAGAGAGCTGCTGTTGTCCGAGTCAGGAGCTGCTGCTGAGGCCTCCTCCTCCTCTATGACCAAGGGGAAGGAGCTGACTTGTCTGATGGCTTGTACCCAGAAACGTCTGGAAGACACAGCCAAAGTCCTCCACCATCAGGGCGAGCAACTTGACAGTATCTCCAGAGGCCTGGACAAGATGGAATCTGACCTGGATGTGGCTGACAGGTAAGCAAACACTAATCCTAACCTGACCTTGGGATGGCTGTGTATGATATCTTTTCCATCATCTTCTATTTATTTCACATTCAGCTTCTGAACACACGAGCTGTACTCCTGTCCTGGGCAGCTGTGCTGAGCTAACTGCTGTGGGCATAGAGATAAATGAGGGCCCGCATTCACTGAGTGTGCTGCTGCTGCTGAGTGTGCAGTATGTGCTGAGTAGTTTCAAGCGTTTACAGGGATTACCTCATTCAGTCACCAGACAAGCCAAGAAGAGCATGTTGCTCCTCATTTTGTCCACGGGGAAACTGAGGCTGAGAGGCCAAGTGATTTGTTCAAGGTCACACACACTAAGCTTGTTAGCATAGTTCATCTTAATTTCTTTTTCATGCCTGTATAGCAGCAAGGTTTGAGCTAAAGCATTTTGGCTTCAGAGACTGCCCTCTTAGCCACTGCACCAAACCACTCTCAAACCTTCAGTCTTGGGGGCCATCTCATCCTCCTCAAAAATTGAGTACCCAAGGAGCTTTTGTTTATGTGGGTTGTATATACCAGTATATACCATATTTTTTAAAAAAACTAAGGCATTAAATAATTATTCACTTAAAAAGTACAATGATAAATCCATGTCCTCAGTTCAGTTCAGCCGCTCAGTCATAGCTGATGCTTTGTGACCCCATGGACTGCAGCATACCAGGCTTCTAGTAACATAACACTTTTTTTTTTTAATTGAAAAATAACTTTTATAAAGCAAAATGTGTAATGAGGAGTGTCACTGTGTAAGACTTTTTGCAGCTCTCTTTAAAGTAAAGTTTAGGATAAAACAGCTGGATTCTCATGCCTGCTTCTGCAGTCAGTTTGCTGTGATATCACAAGTCTCTGGAAATGCCCCTCTACACTTGTGAGAGAATGAGAGTCAAAAGCTACATAGCATTGTGGTATTGTATGAAGTAATTTTGACTTCCCAGACTCTTTTGGAGGGCCTCAAAGACCACACTTTGAGAAGTGCTGTGCTAACTATATGACCTATAAAATACGTCAGGGATCTTTGAGTCTAGTAGGAGTAACCTCTCCCTCCCTGATGTCTGGAATTGTTGCTTGAGAGCTTAGCACGAGGTAACAGTCTCATGATGGACCCTGAGTGTGGGTCCTCTGTCTCTCAGACCAGGGGTGCATGACTCCTGTTTGTGAGACCCTTGCTTCTGAGTGACCACACTCTGGAGTCACCACCTGTTGCTGTTTCTAAGCCCTATGTGGTAAAGGGCTTCGTGCTAGAGCTACAGGGTACCGGGCCCTGCTTCTTATTCTTCAGAGGAGGTGCTTATGGTGAATGAGATGTAACATCATCAGACCTCTTTGAGCTTTCCTCATGGGAACAAGGCTAGACATTTTCCCACTCTTCTTGCAGTTCAGGAGTTATATGACTGAGTTGTAACCAAAGTGATGTTGGTCACTTGCAGGCCTAGACTCTAAAAGCTCTCCTACCCAGTCTCTAAGACTGTATTCCCCTTTATCTGCTGGAATCCTCCAGGACTGGAAGGCGCTAGGACAGGAACATTAGTTAGACAGGGTTTAGGGCCCCAAGTGGCCTCCCAGAGCAGAACCCTGATCTGAGCCCTCAATTGCCTGCAGTGTGAACAAGCGATAGTCCTTTACTGGGGCTAGGCCCTAACGATTCTGGCAGTTGTTTGTTAGAGCAGGCAACCATCGTAGACTAACACAGCAGTCCTGTAGGAAATAGAGACACCTATTAAATAGTTTCAACATGGAACATTGAGATCAGAGATTTGGAAGAATGTTCATCTGCATGGAAATCAAAGAAATGTACTCTAAAATAATGGAAATCTAGGTTTTAATGATCAGATTAGTAACAACTAAAAGTAAGAATTCTGTTGTTCTTCTGTTGCTAAGTAGTGTCTGACTCTTTGCGACCCCATGGACTGTAGCAGGCCGGGCTCCTCTGTCCTCCTCTCTCTCCCAGAGATTACTTAAATTCATGTCCATTGAGTTGGTGATGCTGTCTATCCATCTCATCCTCTGCTGCCCCATTCTCCTCCTGCCCTCAATCTTTCCCAGCATTAGGGTCTTTTCCAGTAACTCGGCTCTTCCCATCAGGTGGCCAAAGTGTTGGAGCTTCAGCTTCAGCAGCAGTCCTTCCAGTGAATGTTCAAGGTTAATTTCCTTTAGGATTAATTGGTTGGATCTCCTTGCAGTCCAAGGGACTCTCAAGAGTCTTCCTCAACACCACAGTTAAAAAGCATCAGTTCTTCAGTACTTCCCTAGTGGCTCAGAAGGTAAAGAATCTGCCTGCAATGTGGGAAACCCAGGTTTGGTCCCTGTGTTGGGAAGCTTCCCTGGAGAAGGGAATGGCTACCCACTCCAGTATTCCTGCCTGGAGAATTCCATGGACAGAGGATCCTGGCAGGCTACAGTCCATGGGATTGCAAAGAGTCAGACATGACTGAGCAACTTAACACTTTCTCACTTAGCCTTCTTTGGGCTTCCCAGGTGACACTAGTGGTAAAGAACCAACCTCCCAATGTAGGAGACATAAGAAACATGTGCTCGATCCCTGAGTCAGGAAGATTCGCTGGAGGAGGGCACGGCAGCCCACTCCAGTATTCCTGCCTGGAGAAGCCCATGGACAGAGGAGCCCGACAGGCTATAGTCCAGAGGGTCGCGAACAGTCGGGCACAACTGAAGCACCTTAGCACACACACGGGCAGCCTTCTTTATGGTCCAGCTCTCACATCTGACTACTGGAACAATCATAGCTTGACTATGTGGACCTTTGTTGGCAAAGTGATGTCTCTGCTTTTTAATATGCTATCTGGGTTTGTCATAGCTTTCCTTTGAAGGGGCAAGCACCTTTTAACTTCATGGCTGCAATCACCGTCCGCAGTGATTCTGGAGCCCAAGAAAGTAAAATCTGACACTACTTCCACTTTTTCCTCTTCTGTTTGCCATGAAGTAATAGGACAGAATGTGATAATCTTAGTTTTTTGAATGTTGAATTTCAAGCCAGCTTTTCACTCTCCTCTTTCACCCTAATCAAGAGGCTCTTTAGATCCTCGTTGCTTTCTGCCATTAGAGTGGTATCATCTCCATATCTGAGGTTGTTGATATTTCTCCCAGCAATCTTGATTCCAGCTTGTGCTTTATCCAGCCTGGCATTTCACATGATGTACTCTGCATATAAGTTAAATAAACAGAGTGACACAGTAGAGCCTTGTCATACTCCTCTTCTAGTTTTGAACCAGTCCATTGTTTATGTCGGTGTTGTCTCTTGACCTACATAAAGGTTTCTCAGGAGACAGGTAAAGTGGTGTGGTATTCCCATCTCTTTGAAAGTTTTCCACAGTTTGTTGTGATCCACACAGTCAAAGGAGTTAGTGTAGTCAATGAAGCAGAAGTAGATGCTCTACTGGAACTCCTTTGCTTTCTCCATGATCCAGCAAATGTTGGCAATTTGATCTCTGATTCCTCTGCCTCTTCAAAACCCAGCTTGTACATCTAGAAGTTCTCAGTTCATGAACTGCTGAAGCCTCACTTGAAGGATTTTGAGCATAACCTTGCTAGCATGTGAAATGGGTGCAGTTGTAGAGTAGTTTGAACATTCTTTGGCATTGCCTTTCTTTGAGATTGCAAAGAAAACGGACCTTTTCCAGTTCTATGGCCACTGCTGAGTTTTCTAAATTTGCTGACATACTGAGTGCAGCACTTTAGGAGCATCATTTCTTAGGATTTTAAATAACTCAGCTGAAATTCCATCAGCTCTATTAGTTTTGTTCGCAGTAGTGCTTCCTAAGACCCATTTGACTTCACACTCCAGGGTGACCAGGTCTAGGTGAGCGACCGCACCATCGTGATTATCCGGGTCATTAAGAACTTCCTTGTGTAGTTCTTCTGTATTGTTGCCATTAATTCTTGCTTTCTGCTGTTTCTGCTGGGTCCTTACTGTTTCTGTTCTTTATCGTGCCCATTCTTGCATGAAATGTTCCCTTGATATCACCCCTTTTCTTGAAGAGATCTCTTGTCTTTCCAATTCTGTTGTTTTCCTCTATTTCTTTGCGTTTGTCATTTAAGAAGGGCTTCTTATCTTGCCTTGCTGTTTTCTGGAACTCTGCATTCATTGGGTATGTCTTTCCCTTTCTTGTGTCTCTTCCTTCCTCAGCTGTTTATAAAGCCTCTTCAGATTGCCACTTTGCCTTCTTACATTTGTTTTTCTTGGGGATGGCTTTGGTCACTGCCTCCTGTACAGTGTTCCAAAGCACCATCCATTTTCAGGCACCATAATTTTTAGGCACTCTTTCTACAAGATCTAATCCCTTGAATCTGTTTGTCACCTCAACTGTGTAATCATAAAGGATTTGATTTAGGTCATCCTGGAATGACCTAGTGGTATCCCCTACTTTGTTCATTTAAGCCTGAATTTTGCCATAAGGAGCTCATGATCTGAGCCACAGTCAGCTCCAGGTCTTGTTTTTATTGATTGTGTGGAGCTTCTCCATCTTTGGCTACAAAGAATATAATCAAAATGATAATTGGTATAATACTTTTGGAGAACAGTTGAGTGGTTTGTAAATCTTCTTTTGACAAAAGACAAAGTGAAAGGATGACCCTGAGGCTGGAAGAAAGTACTTAAGATACCTACCCGTATCCCAACAAAAGATTAACATCTAGTTTGTTAAAGGCCAAATGAGAGAAAGACAGTTCAACAGAAAGGTTAGGAAAAGTCGTTGATTGGATTTTAGACTAACAAGCCACTATAACAGAGATCCAAAAATATTGTGGTTGATAAAAGCTAGAAGTCTAATATAATGAATGGTCCGAAAGAAGGTAGGTATCCAAGGCAGATATAAAGCTCTGCTTTACGCTGTCACTTGGGGCCTCCTATCTTATCACACGGCACCATTACTACATCAGAAGTTGGTGGCATCAGTTATTCCCAGCCAATAGGGAGGGGGAACAGAGAGTGTGTACAGCCATGTCTTTAAGAAGATGATCCCCAAATCGCCCTTATCAGTTCTGCTCATATCCTACTGGCAGGGCTTAATCCCATAACTAGACCTAAGAACAAAGCTGGGTGGTTGTGAGAGGTTACTCAGATATTCACTATCAAAGGAAAAACAGGAGAATGGATAATAGGGATCATGAGTAGTCTCTGCCACAGTGTCTCGCAATTGAGAAATCCCAGAAGACCAGTAAAAAGGGAGTTCATCATCCCTAGTAATAAGGAAGGGTAAACCAACAAGTATATTAGTGGGTAACCCCAGCTGTTAGTTCAGATGTGGGGTGATGATAACTGACTTTTCTGTCAAGAATGTGAATTGGCTCAGCCACTTAGGAGAGCAACTGTCAAGACCTGGTGAAGCCAGAGGTGCACAGACCCCATACTGTGACCTTTCCCTTTCAGATGTGCAACCTGGGAAATGCTGGCTCCTGTGCACAGCATGTGTGGACATGAACTTTCATAAAAGACTCTGGATAGCAGCGAGCAATTAGTCAATTGTTTCTCAAGGGAATTGGGTATATAAGCTATGTTTTAGTCACAAAATAGACTAAGTTTTCATATTAACTGTTATATATTAGATGTCAACTTGAATAAGTCCCAAAGCACTGTTTGAAAAACAAAGCAAGTTGCAAAGAGATGTGTACAGCAGGGTACCATTTATGTGATTTTTTTAACAGGCAAATAGTACTGTAGGAAAAATATAGAATTAAAATATAACTAAGTTTTCATATTAACTGTTATATATTAGATGTCAACTTGAGTAAGTCCCAAAGCACTGTTTGAAAAACAAAGCAAGTTGCAAAGAGATGTGTACAGCAGGGTACCATTTATGTGATTTTTTTAACAGGCAAATAGTACTGTAGGAAAAATATAGAATTAAAATATAAACACCTGAACAGGAAGGGTGCATGCAGGCACCATACTGTGTAGCTCTGTGGTGATTTACCCAGAGAGCAGCTGACTGGTGTTCCTAGAGTGGTGGTATTGTGGTTCCTGATTCTTCTTGGCATGGGTCCTTTCAAGCTGATTGTGGTAGACCCTCAGTGAGCCTATTATTTCTTGTATTATTTCTTTGAATTTGTTTTCACCTCAGTTTTTAAAATGTATTTCTTTTGAAACTCCCCCTGTTTTGTTATCTGACTTCTTGAACTCTGAACTGATTTTCTAATATTGTTCTCATTTTTCTTTTTCCTCATCCCTTTGTTCTGCTTTTTTTAATTTTTTTTCAAATTTCAAACTTTTATCTTGTATTGGAGTATGTGTGTGCTAAGTTGGTCAGTCATGTCCAACTCTTTGTGATGCCATTGACTAGCCTGCCAGGCTCTTCTGTCCATGGGATTCTCCAGGCATGAATACTAGAGTGGGTGGCCATTTCTTTCTCCAGGGGATCTTCCCAACCCAGGAATTAAACCAGTGTCTCTTATATCTCCTGCACTGGCAGGCAGGTTCTTTACCAGTAGTGCCACCCGGGAAGCCCTGTTGGGGTATAGCCAATTTAACAATGCGGTGGTTTCAAGTGAACCACAGAGGGACTCAGCCATACATATACATGTATCCATTGTCCCCTAAACCCCTCCCTTCCAGACTGACATATAACACTGAGTAGAGTTCCATGTGTTATACAGTAGGTCTCTGTTGGTTATCCATTTTGAATGTAGCAGTGTGTACATGACCTTCCCAAACTGCCTAACTATCCTCCCCCCTGCCCCACCCCTGCAACCATAAGTTCCTTTTCTAAGTCTGTGAGTCTCATTCTGTCTTCTAAGTAAGTTCATTTGCATAATTTCTTGTTGTTTAGTCACTAAGTTGTATCCAACTCTGCAACCCCATGACCTGCAGCACAGCAGGCTTCCCTGTCCTTTACCATCTTGCAGAGTTTGCTCAAAGTCACGTCCCTTGAGACAGTGATGCCATCCAACAAACTTATCTTCCGTCGTTGCCATCTCATCTTACCCTCAATCTTTCTTGGCATCAGGGTCTTTTCCAATGAGTCGGTCCTTCGAATCAGGTGGCCAAAGTATTGGAGCTTCAGCTTCAGTCCTTGTCTTTTTTGATTGCACACATAGGGGGTGTCATACAGTATTTCTCCTTCTCTGTCTGACTTCCTTCACTCAGTACGACACTCTCTAGGTCCATTCACGATACTGCTAATGGCACTGTTCCATTCTTCTAATGGCTGAGTAACAGCTGTGGATATGTGCCACATCTTCTTTATCCATTCCTCTGTTGGGGGACATTTAGGTTGCTTCCAAGTCTTGGCTGTTGTAAATGGTTCTGCAGTGAATGTTGGAGTGCATGTATCCTTTTGGGCCATGTTTTTCTCTGGATATGTGCCGAGGAGTGAGATTGCAGGGTCATATGGTAGCTCTGCTTTTAGTTTTTTAAGAAAGCTTCATGCTGTTCTCCCAGAGAAGGCAATGGCACCCCACTCCAGTACTCTTGCCTAGAAAATCCCATGGATGGAGGAGCCTGGTAGGCTGCAGTCCATGGGGTTGCTGAGAGTCAGACACAACTAAGGGACTTCACTTTGACTTTTCACTTTCATACATTGGAGAAGGAAATGGCAACCCACTCCAGTGTCCTTGCCTGGAGAATACCAGGGACAGGGGAGCCTGGTGGGCTGCCGTCTCTGGGGTCGCACAGAGTCAGACACGACTGAAGCGACTTAGCAGCAGCAGCAGCACCATGCTGTTCTCCATGGTGGCTGTACCAATTTATATTCCTGCCAACAGTGTAGGTATTTACATTCCCACTTCAGTCTCCAGCATTCATTGTGGATTTTTTGATGATAGCCATTCTGGTATGAGGAGATAGCTCCTTGTAGTTTTGATTTGCATTTCTCTAGTAACTAGTGATGTTGAGCATCTTTTCATTGCCTTTTGGCCATCTGTACGTCCTCTTTGGAGAGATGTCTGTTCAGGTCTTCTGCCCATTTTCTGAGTTGGTTGTTTTGATGCTGTTAAGCGTCATATGCTCTTTGTAAATTTTGGAGACTAATCGCCCAACAGTTACATCATTTGCAAATCTGTGGGTTGCTCTTTTCATTTTGTTTATTGTTTCCTTTGCCATGCAAAACTTTTGAGTTTAATTAGGTCCCATTTGTTTATTTTTGTTTTTATTTCCATTATTCTGAGAGAGAGATTGGAAAGGATGTTCCTGTGATTTATGTCAGAGAGTGTTCTGCCTACGTTTTCCTCTAGGAGTTTCATAGTGTCTGGTCTCACATTTAGGTATTTCATCCATTTTGAACTTATTTTTGTGTATGGAGTGATCTCATTTCACTTTTTTCACTTGTGGCTGTGCAGTTTTCCCAGCATCATTTGTTAAAGAGATTGTCTTTCCAGCATTGCATAGCCTTGCCTCCTTTGTCATAGGTCAATTGACTGTAGGTACATGGGTGTATTTGGGGGTGTTCTATCCTTTTCCATTGATAAACATTTCAATATTTCTATTTTTTTTTTTGCCAATACCATATTGTTCTGATGACTGTAGCTTTGTAGTATAGTCTGAAGTCAGGGAGCCTAATTCCTCCAGCTCTGTTTCTCTTTTTCAGGATTGCTTTGGCTATTCGGGGTCTTTTGTGTCTCCATTAAATTTTGAGATTTTTTTGTTCTAGTTTTTTGAAAAATGCCATTGATAATTTGATAGGGATTACATCGAATCTTTAGATTGCCTTGGGTAATATAGTCGTTTTGCCAATGTTGGTTTTTCCAGTCCAAGAACATGGTATTTCTTTCCATCTGTTTATGTCCTCTTTGATTTCTTTCGTCAGCACCTTATGGTTTTTGGAGTGTAGGTCTTTTGTCTCCCTAGATAGATTTATTCCTAGGTATTTTATTCTTTTTGTTGTGATAGTAAATGGAATTGCTTCTTGAATTCCTCTCCCGGATCTTTCATTGTTAGTGTATAGAAATGCAACAGATTTCAGTGTATTGATTTTGCAACCTGCAGCTTTACCAGATTCATTGAAGAGCTGTAGTTTTCTGGTAGCATCTTTAGGATCTGCTATGTATAGTATCATGTCATCTGCAGTGGTAGTTTAACTTCTTCTTTTCCCATTTGGATTCCATTTACTTCTTTTTCTTCTCTGGTTGCTGGAGCTAGGACTTGCAAAACTATGTTGAATAAAAGTGGCCAGAATGGACATCCTTTCCTGATCTTAGAGGGGATGCTTTCAGCTTTGACCGTCGGGTGTGATGCTAGCTGTACGTTTGTCATATATGGTCTTCATTATGTTGAGGTATGATTCTCTATTGCCACTCTTTGGAGAGTTTTTTTTTTTTTTATCATAAATGGGTGCTGAATTTTATCAAAAGCGTTTTCTGAATCTATTAAGATGATTATATTGTTTTTATTCTTCAGTTTGTTGATTTCGTGTTTCACATTGATTGATTTGTGGATATTGAAAAATCCTTGCATCCCTGGAATGAATCCCTCTTGTTCATGGTATGTGATGTTTTTAATGTATTGTTGGATACACATTGCTAGTATGTTGTTCAGAATTTTTGTGTCTATGTTCATCAGTGATGTTGGCCTGTAGTTTTCTTTTTTTGTGTGGTATCTTTGTCTGCTTTTGGTTAGAGTGATAGTGGTCTCGTAAAATGAGTTTGGAAGTTTTCCTTCTTTTACAACTTTTTCGAACCATTTCAGAATGGTAGGTATTAATTCTTCTCTAAGTGTTTGATAAAATTCAGCTGCGAAGCCAGCAGGTCCTGGACTTTGAAAGTGAAAGCCACTCAGTCATGTCTGACTATTTGCAGCCCCATGGACTGTACAGTCCATGGAATCCTCCAGGCCAGAATACTGGAATGGTTAGTCTTTTCCTTCTCCAGGGGTTATTCCCAGCCCATGGATTGAACCCAGGTCTCCTGTCTTACAGGTGAATTCTTTACCAGCTGAGCCACAGGGGAAGCCCAAGAGGTTTTTTAATCACAGTTTCAATTTCAGTGCTTGTGTTTATTATATTTTCTATCTCTTCCTGGTTCAGTGTAAGGAGACTGTACCTTTCTAAGCCTTTGTCCATTTCTTCCACGTTGTCCATTTTATTTGCAAACAGTTGTTCATAGTATTCTCTTATGATGTAACTTCTTTTTCGTTTCTAATTTTATTGATTTGAGACTTCCTTTTTTTCTTGGTGAGTCTTGCTTAGGGTTTATCAATTTTGTTTATCTTTTTAAAGAACCATCTTTTAGTTTTCATTGATCTTTGCCATGTTTTTTGTTTCCATTTCATTTATTTCTGCCCTGATGTTTATGATTTCCTTCCTTCTACTAACTGTACTTTTTGTTTGTTCTTTCTCTAGTTGCTTTAGGCATGAAGTTATTTGAAATTTTTCTTATTTCTTGAGGTAAGATTGTATTGCTATAAACTTCCCACCTGGAACTGCTTTTGTTTCTTCCTGTACGTTTTGGACTGTTGTGCTTTTGTTTTCATGTGTGTGTGTGTGTGTGTGTGTGTGTGTGTGTGTGATCACTCAGTCATGTCTGACTCTTTGTGACTCCATGCACTGTAGCCTGCCAGACTCCTTTGTGTAATTCTATAGGCAAGAATATTGGAGTGGATAGTCATTTTCTTCTCCAGAGGATCTTTCCAACCTTGGAGTCAAACAGTGGTTTCCCTCATCACAGGCACATTCTTTACCATCAGAGACCCCAGGGGAGCCCTTCACTTTCTCTAGGTGTTTTCTGTTTCTCTTTGATTTCTTCAGTGACCCAGTAGTTGTTGAGTAGCATATTGTTTAGCCATATGTGTTTATGGTTTTTAGAGTTTTGTTTTTTCCTTATAATTTTTTTCTAATCACCTAGTGTTGTGATCAGAAAGATGCTTGATGTAATTTTGATTTTCATAAGTTTATCAAGGCTCACATTGTGGCCCAGGGTGTTGTTGGTCCTAGAGAATATTCCATGTGCACTTGAGAAGAATGCATAGTCTGCTGCTTTTGGGTGAAATGCTCTATCAGTTCAGTTCAGTTGCTCAGTCGTGTCCGACTCTTTGCGACCCCATGAATTGCAGCACGCCAGGCCTCCCTGTCTATCACCAACTCCTGGAGTTCACTCTGACTTGTGTCCATCGAGTCAGTGATACCATTCAGCCATCTCATCCTCTGTCGTCCCCTTCTCCTCCTGCCCCCAATCTCTCCCAGCATCAAAGTCTTTTCCAATGAGTCTCCTCTTTGCATGAGGTGGCCAAAGTACTGGAGTTTCAGCTTTAGCATCATTTCTTCCAAAGAAATCCATGTCTATCACCAACTCCTGGAGTTCACTCTGACTTGTGTCCATCGAGTCAGTGATACCATTCAGCCATCTCATCCTCTGTCGTCCCCTTCTCCTCCTGCCCCCAATCTCTCCCAGCATCAAAGTCTTTTCCAATGAGTCTCCTCTTTGCATGAGGTGGCCAAAGTACTGAAGTTTCAGCTTTAGCATCATTTCTTCCAAAGAAATCCCAGGACTGATCTCCTTCAGAATGGACTGGTTGGATCTCCTTGCAGTCCAAGGGACTCTCAAGAGTCTTCTCCAACACCACAGTTCAAAAGCATCAATTCTTTGGCAGCTCATCTAAAGTGTCATTTAAGGCTCGTGTTTCCGTATTAATTTTCTGTCTGGATGATCTGTCCATTGATGAAAGTGGGGTGTTAAAGTCCTCCACTATTTACTGTGTTACTGTTAATTTCTTCCTTTATATTTTTTAGTATTTGCCTTACATACTGAGGTGCTGCTATGCTGGGTGCATATATATTTATAGTTATATCTTTTTCTTAGTTGAACCCTTGATCATTGTGTAGTGTCCTTCTTTGTCTCTTAAAACAGTCTTTGCTTTAAAGTCTGTTTTGTCTGATATGAGTATTGCTACTCCAGCTTTCTTATGAATTCCATTTGTGTAGAATAGCTTCTCCTATCCCCATACATTCAGTCAATAAGTGTCCCTAGGTCTGAGATAGGTCTTTTGTAGACAACTGTATATATGGGTCTTGTTTTTATATTCACTCAGCCAGTCTGTGTCTTTTGGTTGGTGCATTTAATCTATTTACATTTAAGGTGATTAAAAAAATAAAATCTGACACTGTTTCCACTGTTTTCCCATCTATTTCCCATGAAGTGATGGGACCGGATGCCATGAACTTCGTTTACTGAATGTTGAGCTTTAAGCCAACTTTTTCACTTTCCTCTTTCACTTTCATCAAGAGACTTTTTGGTTCCTCTTCACTTTCTGCCATAAGGGTGGTGTCTTGACAAAAAATAGTATGATCTCATATAAACAAATTCATGTGCCAACTTGGGAGCAAACAGGACTACTAGGCTAAAAACACATTTGACTGTATATTTTCATATTCTAGAAAAATGCTTCTCAAAGTACACCCATGAGACCAACAGCAACAACATCACCCAGAAACTCAGTAGAAGTGTTAAATGATCAGGGCCCATCACAGACCTACTGAATGAGAAACTCTGAGTTGTGACCTCTAGCCTGCCAGATGTTTCTGGCACATAATAAAGCTTCAGAATCTTAAGTTCCAATATGCCTTCATGTAATATAAACTTAGTTTTCTTCCAGTCATGATGGCTTCCCACCATCACCAGATAATCTGTGAAGGTACTGTTTACACATAAGGCTAAGTTCATAGCTCAAGATGGAAGACAACAGTTTTTAAAGTTCTCCAGGTAATTCTCCAATATACATCCAAGGGAAAAGAAGGCCGCATTAAAAAAAAAAATCTCATTTTTTATGGGCACAGCCTTATGACAGGAGGTAGGAAAATAGTGGATAATTAGGCAAGGAACAACAAATAAATAATTTAGACATTATTTCAATATCCTCACCTTTGGCTATTATCATTTCCATCATTAGGGAATTTAAGCCCTAGAGTAGTATTAGCAAATTGGAGAATGCCTAAAAGTATCAGAACATACTTCTTTAAGACTATTTTTCTAAAGTAAAATCTTTTCAATAGTAATTCTATGGGATATTCTATCAAAAGGTTTTAAAAGTTATGGAAGTTTGGGAAACACGTTAAACAGATCTCTTGACTACTTATTGTAGGAATTCTTAGAGTCTTTCATATTCTTAATCTCCTAGAAAAAGATCACTGTATAGAGTATTTCTGAAATTTTTTTAAGGAACACTTTTGCCTAGAAATGCCTATCAGTGGCTAGAGGGCTATTAGTATTCCGCATAAAACACTTTAGATAGCAGTGACTTGTGTCAAAAATAGATTGTATATGTAGCAGAGTAGAAATGTTGTTTTGTCTGCTCAGCTTCTACTTTCTCATAGCACTCTGATTTCCTTTTGAGGAAGTGGACCTCCTCTTGAGTGCAGGGCAGTAAACTAAGATGTCTATTTTATCTGATGAAGCCAACTGTATTTCAGAAAAGAATAAAGTTTTGGTGTCTAGTCAGCCATTCTACATAATTATTTCTCTCCCTACACATGGAGAATGGTAGTAGTTATACATCATTCTTAAAAGAACTAAGAAAACGGTCACACAAATCATTTTCTCTGTTTATGACTTAGTTGAGGAAGCTGTTTGAGATACTCTGCCGTGGTTAAGGACTTCCTTGAGGTGTCTTACACTAGATTCATTCTCCTATCATCTAGGTAAACTTGATAGTGGGCATACACCCTAATCTAGGCAACTACCAGTCTTACAAAACAAAGACAGAATAGGAATTAGTTTCTCCATGTCTACAACTGGTCTTCCAGCCTTCCTACTGGTTCTGTGTGATGCTAGTGTCCTTTAAAAATGTGTGAAATTAGAATCATTAGGTGTATCTTGCTTATAATGCATGATATCACTCTGATAATAGTAGCTTTCCAAATAACCAACAATTGGGGGGGGGGCTTTTATAGACAGCAGGACAGAAAAAATAAAAATAAAAACATATTCAGGAATATGGGTAGAAAATTCAGTTTTGAGATATGGTTGGATTTGGCACCACATCCCAATCCAACTTCATATACTAAATTTTAAGTTCCATCATTTTCTCTCAACAAACAATGTCATTTCTCTGCACTCACTTGGTGATGAAAATAAGCAAATACAATGAGGTGCTAAGTTCATGATTGGATCTTTGGATGCTATAACTGTATAAATAAAAGCATAGATCCCCATATACTTCAGACAGAGACAACTTTAGGGATGAACTAAGATCAATCTTCAACAAGTGGGAAAATAAAAGAGAAATGAAAGGCAAATGCACCTACAGGAAACAGATGTCAGAGTATACATCACGCTAACTGGCTCTTTTAAGAGTGGCCACTTGATCCAGGAGAGAATGAAAGAGGTCTATAGCAAAGGACATCTAAAAATACCTACAACATTTACTTGAATTTTTTAAGCAGACCACCTTCTGTTTTATAAGTAATTATTTGTGCTTTAGCAATGAAAGGCAGTTATACTGACAGCAGGGAAGGTCTCAATTATACTCCCATCCTGATATTGAATGTGAGAACCTCCTTGGAAGACAAAAAAAAAAAAAAAAAAGAAAAGAAAAAAATTAACAAATGTTCCAAACCAGATGTTCACTTTGAAATTTAATGGAGATCTCCTGATTAGCCTTCTTTCATTAATGAAATTGTAGAGTGTTAGCATGTGGTTTTACAAGTAGGAGGCCATGCAGGAAGTATCCTAGTCCAGAAACATTTCTACAAAATGCACAATGTTGGAGACTTGATGGGAGGGAGGGGAATGGAAAGGATGCCCTGCCCCTGCCAGTTATCCATGATGTTCTTGGCTTTTGTCACCACGCCAGTTTAAGCATCTCTACACTGGCCCAATGAAATTAGAAATCAGCCACACAATCATGCTTGATTCATTCTGGCATTCTCTACACCATGTGGAGGAATATATTGATCATGTTTCCTAAAATAATACTGTGTGCATTCAGTTCAAAAAGCAGTCTCTGAAAATGAATATGGAAAACTTCCCCTTGCAGATCACGATAACACACATACAAAGCAAGACCTCATACTTGGGGGAGAAGGGAGAGGGAAGAGTGACATATTTTAATTAACTTTTTCATAGTAAGTTTTCATTAAGATTTCAAAAGGTGGTTTTCTCAGGTTAAATATCAATTGATTTTCAATATATCTACATCTGTTCAGTTCAGTTCAGTTCAGTCACTCAGTCATGTCCAACTCTTGCGACGCCGTGAATGGCAGCATGCCAGGTCTCCCTGTCTATCACCATCTCCCGGAGTTCACTGAGACTCATGTCCATCGAGTCAATGATGCCATCCAGCCATCTCATCCTCACAAGAGGCAGGTCAGGTGATCTGGTATTCCCATCTCTTTCAGAATTTTCCACAATTTATACAGAAGTATAATTCCATGAAATAAACTGCACACACTTAAGGCATAGAATTTGGTTAAATTCTGACATATGTATGACATTATAATGATCACCACCTTCAAGATAAAACATTCCTCATGAGTATGACTGGTATGTTTTAAGACCCACAGTGGATGCCTGAAATCACAGACGGTACCAAACCCTACATATGCCATGTTTTTTCTTATACATACATACAATAAAGTTTAATTTATAAATTAGGCACAGTAAGAGATTAACAACAATGTGTGCACACATGCTAAGTCACTAAATCGTGTCCAACTCTTTACAACCCTTTGGACTATAGCCCTCCAGGCTTGTCTCCATGGACTTCTCCAGGCAAAAATACTGGAGTGGGTTGTCATTTCCTACTCAAAGGAATCTTCTTGACCCAGAGATCAAACCTACACCTCTTATGTCTCCTGAGCATTGGCAGGTGGATACTTTTACCACGAGCACCACCTGGGAAGCCCAACAAATTAACACAGTCGATTGAAAGACAAGGAGATGCCAGGGATCGAATCCAGGGCCTTATGTATGCAAAGCATATACTCTATTACTGAGCTACATGCCCAGCCCTGTTTTCCCCTATACATACATACCTATGATAAAGTTTAGTTCATAAATGAGGCACAGTAAGAGATTAACAATAATAGTAAAATAGAGCATTTATAGTTTAAGTTATATGAATATGAGCTCTGCCTCAAAACACCTCATTGTACTCACCCTTCTTGTGATGCCATGCAATGACAGGACACCTACATAGTAAGATGAAGTGAATGAATGACACAGGCACTGTGACATAGCATTGGGCAACCACTAACCTTCCGACAATACAGTGTCAATGGTTGGGGAATCCGGGCAGGATGAAGCAGGACAATGGTAGATTCCATCACACTACTCAGGAAAACATACAATAAAGAACTTATGAATTTTTATTTCTGAATTTTCCATATTTTGGGACCACACTTGACCACAAGTAAGAGCAGACAAACATACATACAGGCCTTATTGCCTACTTTCAAACTTTTCTCCTTATCACTACTTTGACCAATTTGATGACTATAATGAACGCTTTTTTTGTTTTTTTGTCTCTGGTCCTTGGGGCGTTTTTAAGAATCTTGGATCTGGGGCATTATAGTTTTCAACAAAAATGAGGGTTTTTTGTGTCATTACTTTCTCACTTTTCTTTGTTACCTTCTCGCCAATTTCAGATAGATATATTAGACTACTGAGAGTTATTTCACTACTTAATGGTGCTTGGTTCAGTATATAAGTTCTTTTATGTTTCTTTTATTTATAATCATTTTACTCATAATTTTCATACCATAAAATTCACTCTTTTCAACTGCACAATAGTTTTTAGTACATTCACAAAGCTGTACAAACATCACCACTATCTAATTCCAGGCATTTTTATCACCCCAAAAGAAACCATATCCTTCAGTAGTCATTCTCCACTCCACCCTGTCCCTGCCCCTGCCAAACACTACTGTACTTTCTGTTTCCATGGATTTGCCTAATACAGACATAAATGGAACATACATTAAGTGGCCTTTATATCTGGCCCTCTTTGCTTAGCATGTTTTTAAGACTCATTCATGTTGTAGCCTTTATTAGTACTTATTATTATTAAATGATCCATTGTATTGAACAATTTAAATAAAAAAGGGGACAACACAGGATGAGATGGTTGGATGGCATCACCAACTCGATGAACACGAGTTTGAGTAAGCTCTGGGAGTTGATGATGGAAAGGGAAGGCTGGCCTGCTGCAGTCCATGGGATTGAAGAGTTGTGCATGACTGAGTGACTGAACTGAATCCACTGAATGGATATATTGTTTTGCTTATCCATTCATCAGTTGATGGACATTTGAATTATTTCCATCTTTTTAACTATTATGAATAATGCTACTATGAACATTTGTGTACCAACTTTTGTTTGTGAATATATGTTTTCATCTCTTTAGGTGTATACCTAGGAATAGAATTGCTGGTCTGTGATAACTATGTTTAACCTTCCGATGAAATGTCAAGCTGTTGTCCCAAGCAGCTGCACCATTTTACATTTTCACCAGCAGTGTATGATGGTTCTAACTTTTACTACCTCCTCACTAAAATGTGTTACTGCATTTGTTATTATAGCTATTCTAGCAACTTAGCAACCAAACAGTAGCAGCAGCAGCAGCAGTGGATATAAAATGGTAACACATTGTGGGTTTTTATTTAAATTTTTGTGATGGTTAATGATGCTGAATATCTTTATCTTCTTTGGAAAAAAAAAATTTCTATTCAGATCCTTCATCCATTTTAAAAATTAGTTTGTCTTTTTATGTTGTAGTAGTTCTTTATATATTCTAATTCCAGTCTTTATCAGATATGTAATTTGCAAACTCACTCTTGAATTGTCTTTTCACTTTATTGATGGTGTCCTTTTAAGTATAGAAGTTTTAATTTTGATGAAGTCAAATCTTATTTTTCCTTCTGTCCACTTATATGTGGGTGTCACACTTAAGTTTCATGAACTTAACCCAAGATCATAAAATTTACTTCTATATTTTTATCTCTATATAAATGGCAAAAGTTACATTTAAAAACTTTAATTTCCCAACAAAATCTACCAAAATCTAGAATATGTATCATACATAATGATGAGATATTAGAAACTTTCCCCTGAGACTGGGAATGAAAAAAGGATGTTCACTGGTATCACTTCTGCTAAATGTTGTCCTGAAGGTTTTAGCCAGTTCAATAAAGCAAGAAAAACAAATAAAACACATCTAAAAGAATCAGGAACAAAAAAATAAAACTATCATTATTTTCAGATGGCATAACTGTGTATGGATGAAAACCAAAATAATACAGAGGTAATTACAATTAACAAATGCATTTGGTAAACTCATTTTATATTTGGCTATCACCAAACAATCTATTGTATTTTCTATGTGCCATAAATAAGCAACTTGGAGTTTTAAAATGTTACTATTTTAACAGCAAGAGAAAAATTAAATGTCTAGGAATAAATCTAATTAAAGAAGTCCAAAACCTTACACAGCAATGTAGTATTGCTGCTGCTGCTGCTAAGTCGTGTCCGACTCTGTGCAACCCCATAGACTGCAGCCCACCAGGCTCCCCCATGCCTGGGATTCTCCAGGCAAGAACACTGGAGTGAGTTGCCATTTCCTTCTCCAATGCATGAAAGTGAAAACTGAAATTGAAGTCACTCAGTTGTATCTGACTCTTAGCGACCCCATGGACTGCAGCCTACCAAGCTCCTCCTCCCATACAAGAACACTGGAGTGAGTTGCCATTTCCTTCTCCAATGCATGAAAGTGAAAACTGAAATTGAAGTCACTCAGTTGTATCTGACTCTTAGCGACCCCATGGACTGCAGCCTACCAAGCTCCTCCTCCCATGGGATTTTCCATGCAAGAGTACTGGAATGGGGTGCCATTACCTTCTCCAGCAACGTAGTATTAAGAGAAAATAAATAAGACCTTAAAAATGGAGAAATACACCATGAGAATGGACTGGATTAATCAATAATGTAAATATGTCGGGACTCCCCATACATTCAGTAGAATACTAACCACAATTCCATGAAGTTCCTGATGGAAATTGATAAGCTGATTCTACAATTTATATGGAAAAGAAAAGAGCAAAATAGCTAAGAAAATGATGAGGTCAAGAGGAGAAGTAGGAGCCTACACTCTCTGATATCAAAACACGGTGAAACAATAGTAATGAAGACATTAAAATAATGTTGCCAGGACAGGCATAGACCAATGGAACTGAACAGAGATTCTGTAAAGAGGCACACACACATACTTGAGTGCTATACTTTTCATGAGGTTTGCACTATAGAGTCATGGACAAAGGACAGTCTTTACAATAAGTGGACCCAATCAATTGATTATCCATGGTGGGAAAAGATGGAATTGGGCCTCTACCTTATGCTCTACACAGAAGTCAGTTTTAGGGGACTTGTAAATTTAAA
>SJYC01035817.1:0-39785 GCA_006408675.1 Madoqua kirkii
TGAAGATCTGCATTTTGAACCCACCTGGGTGACAAGCTTTAATATCACTCTGGTGGTAAATATATCTTCAATGCCCTGTTAGTTACCGATTTGTCATCTATGGCTGCAGCCAAAACATTTAAATTTTGACTTAAGCTGAAAAATCCATGACATAATGAAATTCTTTCATTAATCCTTGATAGTTTTGTCTGATCTCCACACCTATAAATCTGTGCATGTAAGTACATATAAATTTCTTTTTTGGAACATAGAATTTTAAAATGTTAAAAGATCTATTTTTATAGTCTTTTTGTTTTAATTTAATTTCCTCTATTTCCTATCAGTTCCCCTTCCATGGCGATGTCACTGAAAGGAAAAAAAAAATTACAACAGAAAATAAATATGGAGCCAGAAAAAAATATGCTGTTGTTTTTTCTTTCAGTGAAAGGAAAACTCAAATCTCTACAAATTAGAAACAGAAATATAATTGTGGCAAAGATAGGAACACATTCCTTTGTTCCTAGCACATAGCTGATCTAATACTCCCTGGCCTTCTGAAAAATGGCTTTGGCCACATGGCTGAGCTCTAGGCGAGGCCTGGATCCACACTGAACCAAGCACCTGAACTGCATTCATTGTGTGACTCTTCCCTTGTCACCTATGAAATTCAAGTCAACCACATCTTCAAAATTGAAAATCTGAGCCTCCCCTAAAATTAAATAATTTACAAACATCCCAAATCAGTGGCCAGGGGAGCAAGAAATTGATCTCAATATTAATAGTCTATTGGATTATGAACATCGATAGTCAAAATAATGTATAGGTCATCTACCAAATACTATTGAAGGATTCAGCAATGTTATTACAGATAGTGGCCCCAGAGACCAAAATAAACAATTAGAAAAATGATACCATTTTCATAGCCCATGATTATAAAGTGTCTAGAAATTAAGCTAATAGAGTATGTGCAGTTTTGCAGAAGAATGTGCAAACATTATTGATGTAAATTTTAAAATAACTTGTTCTTGGGCTGTCTAAGCCCAATACACATTGAAGTTTAAAAGAGAAAATAGGAGACAATAACAGACACAGAAACAGAGAGGCAGTGAGACAGACAGGAGCAGGGTCTCTATAATATCACGTGATATTGGTAACCAGATCAGTTACCAAAAGGTTCTCAGAACTTTTGCTCTTAGGCAGGAAGATGGGTGAGAACAGAGTTTGGGACACACATAGATAATGTTGGATGTTGCTCCTGCTTAGACTACGAGGGCCTTTTTCAGAATGCAAGAGGTCAGTGGAAAGCTCTTGAAAAACAGGCTGAGTAGTTTCGGGCCAGCACTGAACTCCATGCCATAATTCCTCCAAAGTACTTCAATTGCTCTGGCAATCTAACTGGCACATGGAATAAACACAGGGCAAAGTCCCCCAGACCAATAATCAGAGAGGAAACCTCTAAACTTCCAGCCACACCCCACCCTCAATACAGGAGAGCTTCCTGGGGCAGTGGATTCATTTCTTAACCAAGCAATGGAGACACAGACAGAACAAGAAGAGAAAAGGCGAGGCTGGGATAGAATGTCCAACTAAGGGATGGTGCCTGATTACTCTCCTCTGCAACAGACAAGATGGTCCTCTGCCCCATCACCTTCTGTGAAGCTCTCTTCCAGCTCAGCTCCCCAGAAGCTCAGCTCCTGTCTTGCTCCACATGCAAAGGCTCTTCCGTTTTGCAGAAAGAACACATACACATAACCTCCCAGGGCTGAAGTCATGGGCTCTTCTGAGTTCTGCAGGGTTGACAGCTGAACGCTCTGTGCTCCAAAGGGTTTCTATCCCTGCACTCAGAGCAGGCTTCCCCCAGGGAATCCACTCGCCTCTGAGTGTGCTGCCTTTACCCACAGTCCTCATTAAAACCCTAAACTCCAAGGAGCCATTTCAACATCCTGTTGTGGTCCCAGTGACACACTCTCATCAAGAGAGACAAACTCCCCTGGTGAACTCTTTGGACTTTATTCTGATTTCCAAGAAGGAAATAAATGTGGCCCCACAGGTCTTCCAAGGTTCTAGAAGCAGAAAGGCCTGGATTTCCCCTCTGGCTTTGTCTTTCACTGGCAGGATAGCTAAAGAAGTTCCCTAATTCTTGCCTCAGTATCTTCAATTTTCAAAAGCAAAGCATGGGGCCTCTCTGACCCTTGGTTTATTCATCTAAATAAATGGGATTAATATCATCTACTTCATAGTGGCTAATGTAAAAATAAATTCAAATCATGCCATATGAATTGTAAAGGACTGAAAACTTAACACCATTACTGTCATTTATTTGATTATTGATTTATTTTTCCTATCCCTAGCTGATAATGTTCTCTTCTCAAGTCATCAAAAGTTTGAGAAAAAGTAAAGTTGCCCCATCCACAACCTTGGGTTTTGAAGCAAAAAACAAAAGAGACAGAGACAGAGATTGAGGACTGGAGAGTCCCTAAAACTTTTAAAAGTCTGGTGTTTTCCAATTTTCTTAGATGAAATAGAGCAAGATCCGCCCTTAAAAAATTGAAGCTTTTCCTCTGGATCCTTCACACTAGAGAAGCTGTGGGGAAACCTGACTAAATTACTTTTTAATTGGCAAAACAATAAATCAGGGAACATGTATTCCTTCGATACAACAGAATGATGCCATTGGATCTAGAAATGAATCACTGAGTGTGGCGTTGTTTTCTCTTTACTGGTATTTGTCTTTTTCACAAGTTTTTAGGAATAGAAACACTAAAGATAAATAAACACAGAAAGTCACATGCTAATCCTGGAATAATAATTTGACATTTGAATCAGATGACAAAATCATTGAGCTATATATTTATTCATTTTTAGTTGTGCTGGGTCTTTATTTCTGTATGAGGGCTTTCTTCAGCTGAGGAAGTGGAGGCTGCTCTCTACGTATGCTGTGCCAGCTTCTCACTGGGCCAGCTTCTCGCTGTGGTGGCTTCTCTTGCTGCAGATCACAGGCCGTTGGCACATGGGCCTCAATAGTTGCAGCAAATGGGCTCAGTAGTTGTGGCACAAAGGTCTAGCTACTACTCCACAGCATGGGGAATCTTCCCAGACCAGGGATCGAGCAGGGTCCCCTGAACCAGAAGGCAGATTCTTATGCACTGTATCTCCGGGGAGTCCTCCTTGAGCTTTAATTCAACCCAGGATTGAAACATTTCAGAAATGATTTTCACTATTCTAAGAGGGTCATTATCAGACCTGATGGTATTTGTTAAGAGCTAAGTGATTCAGGAGATTCAACCAGTCCATCCTAAAGGAGATTGGTCTTGGGTATTCACTGGAAGGACAGATGTTGAAGCTTAAACTCCAATACTTTGGCCCCCTGATGAAAAGAACCAACTCATTGGAAAAGACCCTGATGCTGGGAAAGATTGAAGGTGGGAGGAGATCCTCAATAGTTGCAGCAAATGGGCTCAGTAGTTGTGGCACAAAGGTCTAGCTACTACTCCACAGCATGGGGAATCTTCCCAGACCAGGGATCGAGCAGGGTCCCCTGAACCAGAAGGCAGATTCTTATGCACTGTATCTCCGGGGAGTCCTCCTTGAGCTTTAATTCAACCCAGGATTGAAACATTTCAGAAATGATTTTCACTATTCTAAGAGGGTCATTATCAGACCTGATGGTATTTGTTAAGAGCTAAGTGATTCAGGAGATTCAACCAGTCCATCCTAAAGGAGATTGGTCTTGGGTATTCACTGGAAGGACAGATGTTGAAGCTTAAACTCCAATACTTTGGCCCCCTGATGAAAAGAACCAACTCATTGGAAAAGACCCTGATGCTGGGAAAGATTGAAGGTGGGAGGAGAAGGAGATGACAGAGGATGAGATGGTTGGATGGCATCACCGACTGAATGGACATGGGTTTGGGTAAACTCTGGCAGTTGGTGATGGGCAGGGAGTCCTGGAGTGCTGTGGTTCATGGGGTAGCAAAGAGTTGGACACGACTGAGCAAATGAACTGAACTGAACTGAACTGAACTGAACTGAAGTGATTCAGAGGATCAAACAAAGATTATGACTGTTCTGGTCTGAGCCTAGATTAAGAGGCACAAAATGGCTATGGGAAGATCATGTCATAATCATTCTGATACTTTGTGCAGCATGTTATAGCTTATAAATGACCTTCACATTCATCCCATAATTCAAGCCTGCCATTGACCCTAGGGAATAGAAAGGAAGAATATTGGAATCCCCTTCTTAGAGATAAGGAAACTGAAGCTCAGATAATTTTCAAGGCTTACTTAAGTATGCCCAGCCTAGAAAGTGGCACAATTGAGACTGAATTTAAGGCTTTTCAGACTTCAAATTCTAGGAGAACATTATTGCCAAGTTCTTCCATTTTGCAAACCCATGACTGCCTGCCTTCCCCCACCCCCCACAGGTGAATTGCATGGGTTATTAGAGAACAGAGCTCAATACTGCAAAACAGAATATGATGATACCAATTTAAAAACTCTACAAGAAGGAAATCAGACCAAAATGGTCATAATACCAGGATAAAAGATCAAGGAAGAACATTTCAAAAACCAAATAGTTAGAGACCAAAAAGAGAATGCTTAATGTTGAAGTATAGACTTTGCAAGAGGGCTGCAAAGACTGGTGGGGAATTTAACTTCATGTACTTTAGGTGCATTATTTAACTCCTCAGTGATAAAATGAAGATAATTGGTCCCACCTCATCTGATTAATGAGGAAAGCAGTTTCTACCTCATGAAGTTGCTGTGAGGATTTTACAAGATAACTAAATCACTTTGCTCCTGGAGGAAGACTTGGCAACCCACTCCAGTATATTTTCTGGGAGAATCCCATGGGCAGAGGAGCCTGGCAAGTTTGTCCATGGGGTCACAAAGAGTCAGACATGGCTGAAGAAACTGAGCATGCGCCCACCCAAATCACTTGGATGCACACCTAACACTAACAAATATTGTGAATCAGCTACATGTTCACTTGTTCAGTCAGGTCTGACTCTTTGTGACCTCATGGACTGTAGTCCACCAGGCCCCTCTGTCCATGGAATTTTCCAGGCAAGAATACTGGAGTGCGTTGCCTACTCCAGGGGATCTTCCTGACACAGAGATTGAACCTGTGCCTCTTGCATGCATGGCAGGAAGATTCTTTACCACTAAAACATCTGGGAAGCCCAAATCAGCTATGTGAAGTCAAAGTCACTCATGTCCCACTGTTTGTGACCCCATGGACTATACAGTCCATGGAATTCTCCAGACCAGAATACTAGATTGGATAGCCTTTCCCTTCTCCAGGGGATCTCTCCAATCCAGGGATGGAACTCGGGTCTCCCACATTATAGACAGATTCTTTGCCAGCTGAGCCACCAGGGAAGCCCAAGAATAGTGGAGTGGGTAGCCTGTCCCTTCTCCAGGGGATCTTCCCAACCCAGGAATCGAACTGGGGTCTCCTGCACTGCAGGTAGATTCTTTACCAACTGAGCTATGAAAGAACTTCAATAAAAATAAAATTTTAAGGATATGCACATGTGCACTTACAATAAGGATCAGTGTTATAGCTCTTATTTTTATTTTATTTTGCTTGTTTTCTAATTAATTTTTATTGTAGTAGAGTTGTTTTACAATATTGTGGTAGTTTCTACTGTACCGCAAAGTGAATCATCTATACACATGCATATACCCCTCTTTGTTTTATTTCCTTTCCATTTATGTCATGGAGGCTCTTAAAAGATCATTCATATGAAGCCAGCATAATGAGTCATCATTTTTCTTTAGGGCAAAGGGCTTAAGAAGTCCTTCACCTAGCTCTTGGGTTCTGCTTCTCAGTATACTCAAGTACCAGAGAATAAGGTATCTACCTACACAAAAGTGAAAGGTCTGCTGATTTCAGAGTCTAAGACAATTTACCAGGAATACTGGAGTCCAGTTGGAAAGATCAGTTGGTACTACCTGGTGGAGATCTTTGTGCCAGAACTTGGGCTCAACTGAGCAGGCAGAACATTGAAGGTTTTGGGATAATGGAGTGCCATTCCCCAAACCATGCTTCAGGAAGATTCATCAGACGGCCAGTTTGGGAATAGAGGGATCCACCAGAACTTTGTTGATGGACTCCACCCTAAGGGAGAGAAGAAGGAGTCAACCATAAAAGCTTGAAATGATGCCTCACAGAGGCACAAAGGGCCAAGGGCCACAACAAAGATTAGATATAACTCAAAGCTGGACTCATTTTGAACATTTAGTTATTTTTCAAAATTGTTTGTGGTACCAGGTACCAAACATAGTCATCAATGTCACATGTGTTTGTGGTTGATTTTAAACATCAGTTTTTGATACTCACTCATCCTTTGTGCCCATTTTCAGGTAATTAAATTCTATCTGGTTTCCTTTGGACTCAGATACCAATACCTTATCAGTGCCATTCTGCCTTTGCTGGAGTTACTGGCTGTTTCACAGACTGTGTCTTCCTTTTGTGCCTGAAAGGCATTCATAATGGGCTCCACCTTCCCCTACCCCTGCCTCTTTGTCTTCCATCCCCTAATCCATGCCCACTTCCATTTTTCTACTTTCTTAGCTGAAAAGCTGTCCCTTTGTGCCCTGTTTGGCTTTCTCAGTGCTCCCTGATTTCTTTTCACTCCCCCTTATCCACATTGACCCTTGTTGTGTTTCCCCGGCATAGTTGTTGCCTGACGGCATTCATCACCTCTGAGTATAGCATCATTTACCCACCATGCCTCCTTTCTTCCCTGTTGCAGTTCACTCAGTGTTACCCTTATCTCCTCCTGATTCTGCTCTACTGCAGTCTGACTTGCCATTATTATTCTTATCAGCAGTCTGTTATTATAGAGTGCAGAAATAAGATAAGCTCTTTCTAATAGAGATGGGACACAGGCAATGTGGCCGGGAATAAGAAATGTAAAAAGGAAGACAGAGCTACAAAACAAGAGCCAGAGGGGTGTTGCTGATGTCTGGATGAAAAAATGAATTGCAGAAGGCTTTAGGGGTGGAAAAGTGAAATTTTAGCATAGGTATCTTCCAGGGAAGAGGGTGAGAAAATGATCACTGCTGGTCCTCTGCTCTGTGCTGAACACTGTGTGAAATCCTGTGGGAGAATCATTTCATGGCATCTTTGCCCTAAACTATGAGGCAATATTAGGGCTTCCCTGGTGGCTCAGACAGTAAAGTATCTGCCTACAATGTAAGAGACCCGGGTTCAATCCCTGGGTTGGGAAGATACCCTCGAGAAGGAAATGGCAACCTACTCCAGTACTCTTGCCTGGAAAATCCCATGGATCAAGGAGCCTGGTAGGCTACAGTCTATGTGGTCGCCAAGTTGGACATGACTGAGCAACTTCACTTTCACTTTCATGAGGCAGTATTAGCCCTGCCTTATGGATGAAGAAACTCAAGCTTAGAAAAGTTAAGTTACTGTATGAAGCAGAACCTACACACAAATGAAAAGATTATAAAAACTTAAATCATTCGTAGGTAGGTATTTAGCTATATCTCATAAAGGTTGAAAGCTTACATCCATTAATTCAGTATTCCTATGTCTGGGAGCCTATCATAAAGAAATATTTTGAGATTCAGAAAAATATTTAGGTACAAACTGCTCATGGGATCGCTATTTTTAATAGTGAAAATTCTATCACAGTCATATATCTAGAAAAATACTAAAGTAAGTAATGGCATATGCAATCAAAGAAATATGATGAAAATATTTTGAAGCAGAAAAAATTGGAAAATCACTACATAAAAGTATAAAAAAAATAGATGTATGTATATATATATGTACAATGAAAAAAGATTAAATATAAATAAAATATTAATATTTTATTGTATATTTTTTCTACAATTTACAATAAATCATTTTCCCATACTTCAAAAAATACTCATCTTTGGGCTTTCCAAGTGGCACTAGTGGTAAAGAATCAATCTGCCAATTCAGGAGACTTAAGAGATCTGGGTTCAATAGCTGGGTGGGGAAGGAAGATCCTCTGGAGGAGGGCGTGGCAACCCACTCGAGTATTCATGCCTGGAGAACAGCATGAACAGAGGAGCCTAGTGGGTTACAACCATAGGGTCAAAAAGAGTCAGAGACAACTGAAGCAACTTAGCATGCACTCCTATTCATCTTAGAAACTTGAAAAGGCCATGAAAGTAAAAAGAGTGGGTAGAAAATGCCAGCTCTGAGCTTCCTACTATTTAACTTTCTTTAATTTTCATGAGACATGACATGACATGACAGACAAATATTTTTGTGCATAGTTTTATGATCTTATAATTCTGTTTGAACATTTTGAAAAACATGTTCAAAGAGGAAGAAAAAAAATTATCGTAATTTTACTATCCAGAGATGACCACCATTAAACTTTTAGAATATTTTTCATACATTTCACTGCGTTATTTCCCACATACCATCCAGTGAAGGGAACAGAATTTTAAGGCACAGTAATATTTTAAATAAAATTTAAATTCTAGTTTGAGAAACATTATATTTAGTAAATATTATGTGGTGATTGTTTTATTTATATTTCTTTATTTCACTTATTGATATGTCCTAGATTAATATTTTATTGAAATAGATTATTAAGTGGGGCTTTCCTGGTGGCTCAGACAGTAGGAAATCTGCCTGCAATGTGGGAGATACCGGTTTGATCCCTGGGTTGGGAAGATCTCCTGGAGAAAGGAATGGCTACCACTCCAGTGTTCTTGCCTAGGAAATCCCATGGGCATACAAGCCAGACAGGCTAGAGTTGGACATGACTAAGCAGCAAACACTTTTAACACTTCCATACTATTAAAATAATTAACTTTTCTTTTCTTTTCTTTTTCTTTTTTTTGTTTAACTGCTATGCAAAATTTTGAAAAAAAAAATGAGTGTAAGAGTTAGGAATTATATTTTCTTTCTAGTGACAGAGATCTGAAATTGTGGTGGCTTAAGTACTCTTGCCTGGAAAATCCCATGGATGGAGGAGCCTGGGCTATAGTCCGTGGGGTCGCTAAGAGTCAGACACGACTGATCAACTTCACTTTCAATTTTCACTGTCATGCATTGGAGAAAGAAAGGGCAACCCACTCCAGTGTTCTTGCCTGGAGAATCCCAGGGATGGGGGAGCCTGGTGGACTGCCATCTATGGGGTCACACAGAGTTGGATACAATTGAAATAACTTAGCAGCAGCAAGCCAAATAAGGGCTATTTTTCTTTTACAAAACACCAATATCAGAAGTTGTCTGTTCATAGGAAACACAGTAGTATCAGACACCTGAGTGCCTTCTGTCTTTCTGCTCTGTTTCTTAGCACTTGGATTTTCAACCTTAAGCTTTTTTCATGGGTAACTGGTGCTCTGGATTTATATCAGTGCTTCAAAAAGGAAGAAGGAAAATGAGGGAAGGATGAAAACAATATTTGCCAGCTGAGTCAATGTCTTCAAAGAGCTTTCGGCCTCTATTTATATGTCACTGTCCATCTCTATGTGCAAGGGGATATGAGAGTCTTCATTTAACTGATTACACTGACAAGGCTCAGGGGCTGTTTGATAAGATGCGACATAGATATTGTGCAGGCAATTATTAGGTTTACTACAGCTCTTAACCTTTTCTTCAGACCATATCCCTTCCCACTGTGAATGTATACTTAATGTATGAAATAGCATTCTAAGTAGTATTTTTAAATTCTTGGTATTAAAAGAATGAAAAGCTCTAAAGGAGCTCTCAGCATTCTTGGGTCTAGATTTTGGTTTCAAAGAAACTGCTTCACTGGTTGAGGATGGAGGGGTTGGAGGCAAAATAGACTAATTCCTTGATTATTAACTAATTAATAAGTTAATTCAACAAACATATTCATCACTCACTGTATTTGGGCATGATATAATTTTGGAGGATAATTACTATGTTGGTATAATGTTTTACAGTATATAAAGGGCTCTCCTTTACATTTTCCCATTTAATCCTGATGCTACAGCCACAGGTAGGAAATGGGCATTGCATCCATATGCTATAAATGATTTTGAGGAACAAAGAGTTTAATAAGACGTGAAACTGCAAAATCACTATGGTAAAATCCAGAACTTAAACTGGCTGTTTCCACTGTTGTGAACTCTGCTGCTGCTAAGTCACTTGTGAACTCTAACTTTCCTGAATTTAGAAATTAGGATCTGGTGCTGATTAGAGAATCAAGGATCTCTCTCTCTTAAAATCTGGAATGTACGTAGGGCAGGAACCACACAAGAAAGGTCTTTTGAGTCACTAGGGCACCACTTCCCTATACATCCTCAGTCATGTCCATTGCGACCCCATGGACTGCTGCCCACAGGCTTCCTTGTCCTTCGCCAGCACCCGGAGTTTGCACAAACTCATGTCCATTGAGTTGATGATGCCATCCAACCATCTCATCCTCTGTTACCAACTTCTCCTAGCAGTAAATTCTACTGTTTATTGAGCATATACAGTGCAATAGTTGTGTTCCATGCAGTTATTATAATTCAACACTTTTGACACCATTTCCTACCATATTTTACAGGTGAAGTTTAAGTAAAAGATCAGAGAATTCAAATATGAAAATAGAAAAAAATTAGAATTTGAACCTAAGTCTATTCAGAATGAAAGCCTACTCTTACCAACAGTTTTGGAAACAAAATAATTTTGATTGTGTTAATAAACTTTCCTGAATATTTTTCTGGGGAATTCATGGGGAATTTTATTAAAATATGACTTTTTACTGTAATTTAACAAATACCTTGAAACCACTGGGAAATACTTGTCAGCTCTTTAGGAACTGATGAGGTTCTATTCTTTGAAGTAAATACAATAGCATTCTAAATCTGCACTTTTTAATTTTGTGCTTGGCAATGTCTTCAGTATCTAGTATTCAGAAATTGAAAGTTCTCAGCAGCTTTAATAATGTGTTTTATAACTCTATGGAAAAATGGACCTTTTGATGATAGCTTCCACATGCTGGCAATCTTATTGAGATCATGTACTTGATTAATGGTGAAAAAATAACCCTTCCACAGTTCATTCCTGTTGTAACTTCTTTTCTATCTTTGAGATCTACTCACAGACTTCCCTGGTGGCTCAGATGGTAAACTGTCCATCTGCAGTGTGGGAGACCCAGGTTCCATCCCTGGGTTGGAAGGATCCTGTGGAGAAGGAAATGGCAACCCACTCCACTATTCTTGCCTGGAAAATGCCATGGACACAGTCCACAGGGTTGAAAAGAGTCAGAAAGGCTGAGTGACTTCACTTTCAGAGTGTTCAAGGGGGTGTCTCTCTTATTGCCCTGGTGGAATTCTTGGAGTTGCCCACACCATCTGCCTCGAGTCCCCTCAGCACCACCTACCTCATAATGCCTGGAAAAATGCACAGTACTTGGTCAGCAGATGTTCAATATTGATGTGAACTGAAGCAATGTAATATTAGAGAGGACAACTAAATACATAGACAATATGAGAATCCATCAACAAGTAAGGGGCCCAGAAGTCAATCTCTGGTTTACTTGCTAGGAACACGACTCGTTTTACTTTTTAGCTTTACAATACCCTATTCTCATACTGTCTGTTCCCTTTTATTTCTTATCTTTTTCTCACTCTATTTTCTTTACATTTCTCTCTTTTTCTTACTCTCTTCATTTCATCCTCTGATAATGTAAAATCATCTACCTTTTATTGAACATTCATTTTATTAATATTGATTTCCCTTTAATTCCCATTATGCCTTTGAAATAAGGCTATTTTTCATCTTAGAAGGATAACTTGTTTAAATTTTAAATAGTTTCCTTGGATCACACAGCTCTTAAGTGGCAGAGTCAGTCAAACACTGAATCACAGTCATACTTCTATAGATATGAAAGGACATAAAAGTGATCTCCTTCTCTATGAGGCTGGCTGAGTGGTGGTCTCTGTCAGTATGGGCTCTCAAGTCTTTGCTATACCTTCAGGCTATTCTTCTTTTTATTTTCCTGTTTAGTTGAATAACACTGCTTGGCCACAAAGCAATGAAAATTTCCCCTGGCTCATTAGGTATGAAAAGGTTTAAGATGAGATCATGGATGTTTTCATTCCCCTTTGGCAAAAATACATCAATACAAACATGCTCTCATAGAAATACCAAAGACTTATTGTACAATAATCACAAGAAATACAATTCTGTCTTTAATTCCTCATCATTCTCTTCGTATCAGATATTTACTGAATAGAATTCCATACCCAACTGCAGAAGTCATAATAGTTAAATTCATCCCTAATATTCTGGGATGGAAGTATGGCTCTGTTACTAATTAAATACTTAGGATGTGCCAAACAATTCTGTCTTTTCCACTCAGTGCCACTAACACTATCTGGAGAAGATTGAGTCTTGCCAAGTAATACCTAAATGCATACATAAAAATGCTGATCCCAGTACCCTCAACTATCTCGATAATTGTATAAGCCTCTAAATCTCTGTATTAAGTAATATTTTATGTACAACTCAGAATGATTTGTAATTTCTTGATCAGACTGTGGCTGATTGAATACATGGTGCCAGAAATAGGCAGTTGCCTAAGAAAATGCATCTCAATGCATCTATGGCTTAGTGATACTCATGTCCATTGAGTTGATGATGCCATCCAACCATCTCATCCTCTGTTACCAACTTCTCCTAGCAGTAAATTCTACTGTTTATTGAGCATATACAGTGCAATAGTTGTGTTCCATGCAGTTATTATAATTCAACACTTTTGACACCATTTCCTACCATATTTTACAGGTGAAGTTTAAGTAAAAGATCAGAGAATTCAAATATGAAAATAGAAAAAAATTAGAATTTGAACCTAAGTCTATTCAGAATGAAAGCCTACTCTTACCAACAGTTTTGGAAACAAAATAATTTTGATTGTGTTAATAAACTTTCCTGAATATTTTTCTGGGGAATTCATGGGGAATTTTATTAAAATATGACTTTTTACTGTAATTTAACAAATACCTTGAAACCACTGGGAAATACTTGTCAGCTCTTTAGGAACTGATGAGGTTCTATTCTTTGAAGTAAATACAATAGCATTCTAAATCTGCACTTTTTAATTTTGTGCTTGGCAATGTCTTCAGTATCTAGTATTCAGAAATTGAAAGTTCTCAGCAGCTTTAATAATGTGTTTTATAACTCTATGGAAAAATGGACCTTTTGATGATAGCTTCCACATGCTGGCAATCTTATTGAGATCATGTACTTGATTAATGGTGAAAAAATAACCCTTCCACAGTTCATTCCTGTTGTAACTTCTTTTCTATCTTTGAGATCTACTCACAGACTTCCCTGGTGGCTCAGATGGTAAACTGTCCATCTGCAGTGTGGGAGACCCAGGTTCCATCCCTGGGTTGGAAGGATCCTGTGGAGAAGGAAATGGCAACCCACTCCACTATTCTTGCCTGGAAAATGCCATGGACACAGTCCACAGGGTTGAAAAGAGTCAGAAAGGCTGAGTGACTTCACTTTCAGAGTGTTCAAGGGGGTGTCTCTCTTATTGCCCCGGTGGAATTCTTGGAGTTGCCCACACCATCTGCCTCGAGTCCCCTCAGCACCACCTACCTCATAATGCCTGGAAAAATGCACAGTACTTGGTCAGCAGATGTTCAATATTGATGTGAACTGAAGCAATGTAATATTAGAGAGGACAACTAAATACATAGACAATATGAGAATCCATCAACAAGTAAGGGGCCCAGAAGTCAATCTCTGGTTTACTTGCTAGGAACACGACTCGTTTTACTTTTTAGCTTTACAATACCCTATTCTCATACTGTCTGTTCCCTTTTATTTCTTATCTTTTTCTCATTCTATTTTCTTTACATTTCTCTCTTTTTCTTACCTCTCTTCATTTCATCCTCTGATAATGTAAAATCATCTACCTTTTATTGAACATTCATTTTATTAATATTGATTTCCCTTTAATTCCCATTATGCCTTTGAAATAAGGCTATTTTTCATCTTAGAAGGATAACTTGTTTAAATTTTAAATAGTTTCCTTGGATCACACAGCTCTTAAGTGGCAGAGTCAGTCAAACACTGAATCACAGTCATACTTCTATAGATATGAAAGGACATAAAAGTGATCTCCTTCTCTATGAGGCTGGCTGAGTGGTGGTCTCTGTCAGTATGGGCTCTCAAGTCTTTGCTATACCTTCAGGCTATTCTTCTTTTTATTTTCCTGTTTAGTTGAATAACACTGCTTGGCCACAAAGCAATGAAAATTTCCCCTGGCTCATTAGGTATGAAAAGGTTTAAGATGAGATCATGGATGTTTTCATTCCCCTTTGGCAAAAATACATCAATACAAACATGCTCTCATAGAAATACCAAAGACTTATTGTACAATAATCACAAGAAATAAAATTCTGTCTTTAATTCCTCATCATTCTCTTCGTATCAGATATTTACTGAATAGAATTCCATACCCAACTGCAGAAGTCATAATAGTTAAATTCATCCCTAATATTCTGGGATGGAAGTATGGCTCTGTTACTAATTAAATACTTAGGATGTGCCAAACAATTCTGTCTTTTCCACTCAGTGCCACTAACACTATCTGGAGAAGATTGAGTCTTGCCAAGTAATACCTAAATGCATACATAAAAATGCTGATCCCAGTACCCTCAACTATCTCGATAATTGTATAAGCCTCTAAATCTCTGTATTAAGTAATATTTTATGTACAACTCAGAATGATTTGTAATTTCTTGATCAGACTGTGGCTGATTGAATACATGGTGCCAGAAATAGGCAGTTGCCTAAGAAAATGCATCTCAATGCATCTATGGCTTAGTGAGTGGCAAGGAAACAGATGCTATGGGCTGGAAAGATGATGAGCATGTTCCATTGAGAAGATTGTAGCCCAAGGGAAAAACTGGTAAAAAATAATATCAGGAATGTATGATAGCAGTTATCGATATGCCAAAGTATAAAAGAAAATTAATTCAGTAAAGAATCAATTGGGTCACAAGCACGCACAACAGAAGAATAACAATTTGACACCTTGACTTGGAAGGAAAGTCGACTTCTTCTAAACTTAAAGTGTCTGGGAATAAAGCTGAGAAGGCCTTTGAGTAAAAAAGACCCATTAGGATTCATAGAATCCAGCATTGCAATATCTATACCTATATATAGATATATATCTATATACATATATACACACATAGCAGATTAGGGCCTCCCTCAACAGTTCAGTGGTAAAGAATCCATCTGCCAATGCAGGGGACACCAGTTTGATCTTCAGGTCAGGAAGATCCCCTGGAGAAGGAAATGGCAACCCACTCCAGTATCCTTGCCTGGGAAATCCCATGGACAGAGAAGCCTAGAGGACTGCAGTCCATGGAATCACAAAAGAATTAGACATAACTAAACTGAGCGACTTCACTTTCATGCGTTGGAGAAGGAAATGGCAACCCACTCCAGGGATGGAGGAGCCTCATGGGCTGCCATCTATGGAACTGCACAGAGTCGGACATGACTGAAGTGACTTAGCAGCAGCAGCAGCAAACAACTGAAAGGCAACACTACCAGATTAAGGGTATAGTCTTCTTATCCACTCCAGCATTCCTGCCTGGAGAATCCCATGGACAGGGGAGCCTGGCAGGCTACAGTCCATAGGGTTGCAAAGAGTTGGACACAACTGAAGCAATTTAGCATGCGAACATGCATACTTCTTAATCCCAATAGTTTAAAGTTACTATTAGCCAAAGAGAGAGAGAGAGGAGGAAGTGTAAGGTACAGGGTGTTATGGATGAAGAATAGGAAAAGTAAAGACTAGTTTAAAAAGTTTACTTAATGAAGGAGTTTAGATGTGGTTTCTGGTACATGGTACCACCTGGAAGGCAGTAGATCAGCATCTTACTAAGACACTGAAGAAAAAGTATTTCTTAAAAACAAATAGCCTTCAAGTAGTCAAGGGCAATAGAAAATATTGGACAACCTCTTATACACAAAAGAGATTCCAAGATAATCCATACGCACTTCAAATATGTCCGACATGTACTGGAATAGGAAGAATCCAGCAAAGTCAGGGTGTAGAGTTTGATGATGGCCTAAGGAAGTCTCAGCTCCACTTAGAGATGAGAAGCAGTACTTGGTCAAGTAATGTTGCCACTCTCAGGACAGACAGTCTTCATAATGTCCACCCAGTAGGATCCTATAACTGCTGTTGACCAGTACTTGTTACAGACCTTCTAGCTTTCTGATTACTGAAGCAAATGTTTTATTGTAGTCATCTGGGCCTATTCAAACTTGCCTTCTTGTGATTTGTGTGGGAGCAGACAACTTATATTTTTGTTGGATGCAGAGTAGCTGCATTCCATACAGATGGCAAAGACTGTACCTAACCCAGAAATGATGTACTTTAAGCAAGATGGAGTGATTCAACGAAGTGTTTGGTTCTCTTCGGTGGGGTCAAGCTGAATGTATTCTGTGGTTGAGGACTTATGTTTGGTGGCCCTCATGGTTTCCCCTTCTGGTATTCACATTCTTTAATAACTCCTTCCCTGGAGTGTGGGCAAGATTGATAACTTGCTTCTGATAAATAGAACAACAGCAATTATCAATAATCAAGAACAGAGGTGATGAAGTTCCAGTACCACAATCACATTACGTTATATGGCAAGAGTGATGAGATGTTCCTCCCATTGTTATGATATTTACATGACTCTTATGTTACAGACACATTCTAGAATCTCTCTCAGTCTACTGCTGGCTTTTAAAGAAGGAAGCTTCTATTAAGGATTGGGTTAATTTGCAGCATGTGGGATCTAGTTCCCCAACCAGGGATCGAACCCTGGCCCCCTGTCTTGGAAAATCAGAGTCTTAGCCACTGGATTACCAAAGAAGTCCTGTGAATCCTTATCCCACAAAAAATGAATTTCACCAATGAGCTGCAAGAACAAGGAAGTAGATCCTCTCGAGATGAGCTTCCAGATGAGAACTGATCCCTGATCCTCCTCAGTCTTGCAAGAATCTGAACAAGGAATCCAACTAGGCCATGGTTGAGCTCCTGAACCTACAGAAAATTTGATATACTGGTTTTATGGCTGTAGGTCTGTGGTAATTCACTAGGAAGTAACAGAAACCTCATACAGGTCATGCTTGGATATTCAGTGACCAGAAGGATAGATGGCGAAAGAGGGGACTTTTCAGACCACCAAATAATTCACTGGCTTTTCTCACAGTTTAGAATTATTATTGGGAAGGGGTTCCAGTCAGGACCACATCTCCCATCACCTTTAATCAAAATAAGACCAGGTGACCAGTTTTGGCTAATGTGATATTCCCAGAAATAATGTGTGCCACCTCTGGGTTGAGGTTTTAACATGCCCTACATACCTTACACTTGGTCACTTCCTGTTAGATCATATGTACTAAAGATGAGGAATTCAAAGAAGGAAAGAGTCTGGATTCCCTTGCCACTGTGCTCCAGAAAACTACCTGAAACTGAAGCACTGTTAACCCACACGTTATTGACTAATCCATGTAGACTCTAAAGTAAGAGAAAAATAAACTTGTCTTGTTAACCCAATGACACTTACGATTTTTCATTAAAGAAGTTAGCCTCTTCTGACCCAGTAGGAACAAAAATATTTTTATTATTATTATTTTGGTAGAGACAATTTCTGGAATTAAAGTTATGGTATATAAATGACAGATCTTATTGTTACTAGTGTATTCCATCTCCAAAGGTGAGCAAAAATGAAAACTTGCATCTAAGTTCATGAGTACATCAACAGAACAAAGGAATAAATCAAGAGAGGTCATGCTATGGCCACTTTCTGGACCCATATATGCGGCTTTCAGAATGAGGGCAATATGTATGTGATCAGCTGCTTAGTCATGTCTGACTCTTTATGGCCTCAGGGATTGTAGTTCACCAGGCTCCTCTGTCCATGGGATTTCCCAGGCAGGAATACTGGAGTGGGTTGCCATTTCCTATTCCAGGGGATCTGGAACCCAAGCTTGAACCCATGTCTCCTGTGTCTTCTGCATGGGTAGGCAGATTCTTTACCCCTAGCACCACCTGGGAAGCCCATATATAGATCTATATAAACTAATCATATCATGCAATTGAAAATATGCAAATATCATGGCCTTGGAAACTAACAGACTTGAACTAAAGTCCAGTTCTTAAAAACAGGTGTCTGACCTTGACAAAGCTATTTGACTTGTTTCTCATTTTTGCCATCTTATAAATGTGCATATTTAAACACAGAACTATTGTGAGAATGTAATGGCATGGAAAATATCAAGAAAAACACTTAGCTCTTGTCACTTAGAAGGTGACCAGTAACTGGTGGATCTCTTCCTTTCCCCCTTTATGTATTATAAAGTGTCAAACAGACAGTGGGCCATGTCAATTGGATATAACTTCTTGAGGATATTACTGATAGGAGTTATACATCAGAACTGTATGCCTTTGAGATTTGCAATTATTTGCTGAAGCTGTCTGGAGAATCCCATGGTCAGAGGAACCTGGTGGGCTATAGTCCATGGGGTCGCAAAGAGTCAGACCTGACTGAAGCAGCTTAACAGCAGCAACAGTCCCTACTATAGTTTTTAAGACAGTGACTTCAGAGCTTTCTGACATAACAAAGACTGTATTCACTTTGAAATCCCTTCAGCGCTTTGATTATAAAAGAAAAACTGACAAAATTGTGTGTTTGTGATAATTACATCTTGACAAAATTCTCCAAAGCCCTCTGTGTCCATGCATTTCTAACTAGAAAGTGAACATTCTGTGAACCGTAAGTAACAGCCATATCTGTTTGTGGTGTGTGAGTGTGTGTGTGTATCTGCAAATAATTCAGGTGCTGAACTGAAACTGACACAGGTTTGTAGCATCAGCTTTGGAATTTAATGAATAATGTTTGGCCTCTCATTTGTTTCCGTAGACAGAGTGTGCTCCCCAGCCGATATTTCTTTCATTTTGCTTTGGGTTTTTTTAATTTCACCATGTTGCTCCTCTCAGCTCACTGTATCTTTCTCGTTGTTCATAGGCTAGATCTTGTTTCTTTTTTTCCTCCAAGCCACCCCTTAGGATTTCTACCTTTATTCACAGCTTCCGGTCCTACTTTTTTCTGCAATGGGATTCAAAACTGGCCTAGGCTTGTGTGGTTTGGAAGCTGGGTGCCCATGTCCATGGCAGAAAATGCTAGCCATATAGGGGATACTGGTATGGTTAATCATAAACCGAAGCGAAAGCTCTACAAGAAAGTTGAACTGAAATACAATGGAAGGGATTTATACCCACCGATTCTGAAGGGGTTAAGGTATGTGTTGGAAGTAAGAAAGACATAGGAAATATTTTATAAAGCTAGAAGAATAAATGTTTCTTATTGGTCAAACTGCCCTAGGCTGTCCTACAGAGATTGTCTTCTCTTTGTATTCATAAGATTCGCTGTTTCTATTCATAGATTAATTAGGGTGTTAGTCGACATTGCCTGAAGAATTATGTCCTGGTAGCTGAAGAACTATGTTCTAGGTCTGGCTTCACAATTTATTAGCTGCATTATATCGCTCACATGGCTGAACTGCTTCCAATAGTTTAATAAAAGTATAGGAGCTCAAGTAATGCCTATCTCATGGAAAGATGGGGATTTCAGTGAGACAAAGCATAGAAGTGTTTGAAAATGCAAAACTGCTGAAGAAACACTAAAGAGTATCATCTGTGTTATAAAATTAAATACCAATAAATGTTACTTACTAACTCCACTCTAGATATGAAATACTGGTTTTTCAACATATACTATTTTTTTTAGGGAAGGATTCCATTTAGCATTTTATTAAGTGATTTTTTAACACACAGGTTTAGGGGTATGTTATTCAACACATGTTTGATGTCAGTAAGTGATTATTTCTCCCTCTGCACAAATTTACTAAACTTCTGTTTCCTTCACATCTCTGATAAGAAGCAGAAACTGCCATAAATAATCATTTCTCAGAACAATACTAAAGTTGACAAGGTAAATAATATGATTTATCCTTGCAAGAAATATCTGAATTCGATGTCTGATGTTGACACTCACAAAACGTTTGACTAAGTTGCCTACCTTCTCTGAATCTCAGTTTCTTCATCTATAGAATGGAGATAAGAGAAGTTTGCTTAGAGGAGTTTCAAAAGACCCAGTGACTTAAGGTACATTATGTAACACAGTGTTTCTGTAGGCACAAAGTAGATCATCAATAAATGCTTCTTCCTTTTCTCTATCTGTTTCCAGGACTGATGGATTTTTAAAGGAAATATATAAGATGGCCCCACTGCCTTGCTTTTGATAGGCTTTTTCTTTCTGTGACCAACTCTTATTTTAAGGATTAGAGATGCAGAGACAGTATTTCACAGAAAGTATCTGGAAAGGAAGGTTTCCTTTTTTTAAGTTAATACATTTTACAAGAACAATAGCTCTGGTTGTCCCTCCTTGTAATCCTCATGCCATCAGCTTACCTACAGATGAAAGGGCTTTCTCTATTTCATAGCCAAAGGAAGACTGTTTGATGTCATTCTGAAAGTTTTTAAAGAAGAAGATGGAAGGGAATGTAGAAATAAAATAACAGAGGCTGACTCTTAGGAACCACAGAGTAGAACAATACTGTATTTCTGTTCACGGGAAACTTCACCATTCAAATGCATTCACTTTTCATAAAAGCACCTCCTCAATTTCAGCCCAAACATTGAAAACTGAGCCTATTAAATCAGGACAAAAACACTTTTGAAAACATCTTTGGAAAAATACAATTTTGACACAAAGAGATGAGAATCAACAGGGATGAAAAAATCAAAATGGAATTCAGAATGAGAGAGACAGCTCTCAGGTGGTTAGTTATTTGTGAAACTTGCAGAGTAGCAATCAAAGGGGAAACCTACACCCATCAGTGCACATTGTTCTGTGGTGCCCTTGATTCACTCTTTCAAACATATAAGAAGTTGAGCAATTATAGGGGCCAAGGATCTTATTTTATAGAAAAGGGAGGACGTAGATTGGACTGTAGTTAAGGTATTTATCAAGAGACTTTCTCCACTCCTCTCTGCACTCTCAAACCCTCCCTCTTCTTTATATCCTCTTTGAATAGCCTACTGTATCTATAAAAGTATTCCCAGACCGATATGCTTGTCCAGGCTTTCTCTTTCTTTCAAACTCTGGGAGGAGGAACTATTTCCATTGTTAAAGGCACCTTCATACAATAAGGAGAGCATTTATCTTGGAAGCCAAACGGCCTAGACTGAATCCTGGCTCTGGCACGTGCTACTTATAAAATCTTGGGCAAGGTTATTAAAATTCTTTGTGCACATATTTTATCATTTACACAATGGGGTTATTGTTAGTGTAATATTGTCTAAGTTATAAGGATTTATAACTTCCTGGTGATTCATGACTTCCTGGTGGCTCAGATGGTAAAGTTTTGCCTACAATGTGGAAGACCCGGATTCGACGCCTGGGTCAGAAAGATCCCCTGGAGAAGGAAATGGCAACCCACTCCGCTTCTCTTGCCTGGAAAATCCCATGAATGGAGGAGCCTGGTGGGCCACATTCCATGGCGTCACAAAGAGTCGGACACGACTAAGTGACTTCACTTTCACTTTTATAAGGATTAGATGAGTTAGGGTTGCAAAGCACTTCAAATGGCATCAGGAATGTGGTTAAAACTCCACACTAGTTAGTTGTTATTGGTTAACATGACCACTTTTCTATCTTTAGTTTGAACTCTAGAGCTGAGAAGTCTTTCTAACGTGCATACATGTTGCTGCCCCTCCTTCAGTGACTCTACTCAGCTTCAGAAAGAAAGTGGAAATGTCAGTTCTGTCTGACCGTTTACCAGCCCATGGATGGCAGTCCTCCAGGCTCCTCTGTCCACAGAATTCTCCAGGCAAGAATATTGGAGTGGGTAGCCATTCTTTCACCTTCAAAGGAAGCCTAAACTTTTTAACATGATGTAGTATGATGAATGATCTTCCCTGCTGGCTCAGGGCAAAGAATCTGCCTGCAATACAGAAGACCTAGGTTCAATCCCTGGGTCAGGAAGATCCCCTGGAGGAGGGCATGGCAACCCTAGCACTCTTGTCTAGAGAATCCCAAAGACAGGGGAGCCTGGCAGGCTGCAGTCCATAGGGTCACACAGAATCAGACATGATTGAAGTGACTAAGTAGCAGCAGCAGCTGTATGAAGAATAACGCACACACTCCCGCCAACCAAAGATGCCTCGTAACAGTGAACCTCGGAATGGTGTCCCACATGGCAACATGGACTTCTCAGATATGATCAGATTGTGGCATTCAGTCCCATCACTTTGTGGGAAATAAATGAGGAAAAAGTGGAAGCAGTGACAGATTTTATTGTCTTGGGCTCCAAAATCACTGCCAACGGTGACTGTAGCCATGAAATTAAAAGATGCATGCTCCTTGGAAGGAAAGCAAAGACAAACTAGACAGTGTATTAAAAGGAGAGACATTACTTTGCCAACAAATGTTCGTATAATTTAAGCTGTTTTTTTCAGTAGTCATGTACAGATGTGAGAATCGGACCATAAAGAGGGCTGAGTGCCGAAAAATTGATGCTTTTGAAGTATAGTGCTGGAGAAGACTCTTGAGAGTCCCTTGGACTGCAAGAAAATCAAACCAGTCAATCCTAAAGGAAATCAACCCTGAATATTCACTGGAAGAACTGATGCTGAAACTGAAACCCCAATACTTTGGCCACCTGACATGAAGAACCAGATCATTGGAAAAGACCATGATATTGGGAAAGATTGAAGGCAAAAGAAGATGGGGGTGGCAGAGGATAAGATGGTTGGGTAGCAATAGCAATTCCAACTCAATAAACATGGGTTTGAAGAAACTTCAGGAAATAGTGAAGGACAGGGAAGCCTAATGTGCTTCAGTCCATGGTGTCACAAAAAGTCAGGCACAATTTAGTGACTAAACAACAGCAACAACAAACATGGAAGATAAGGGGAGGAAGCTCCGAGACTTTCAAGGGGAAGAACACAGCAAGCATAGCGAAGAGCTAGAACTAAGGGCCCAAAGGAAGACTGACTGATCAGGTAGGTCCAAGGAACAGTGATGAGGCCAATTTGGCTGGAGTGGTTTCAGCCAAGAAGCTGGCGTGGTCAAATAAGAGGAGGTCAGCAGGCTAGGAGGCAGGGCCAGGTTTTGTAGGGCCTTGTGGCTGTTGTTAGAATTTGAGCTCTTACTCTCCCAGGATGAGTTGAGAAGAAGATGAATTCAGTCTGAGCTGTATTTTAATAGGATCGGTCTGGATGCTGTGCTCTGTGCTGATGGTCTGAGGATGAGATAAAGCCATCGAGACAAGTTAGGACATGGAATAGTAATTTCAAATAGTACTATGAATGTTCACACTTCTATTTGAGATTTTAAATAAGATATTTGTTTTGGAAATCAAAATCTGATTTCTCAACTGAATAATTGAACTGAAGTAAAGCTTTTTCCCCCCTCTCTTGAAATAATACAGGTGATAGTATTTTTCTTCAAAGCTCTTTGTGCATCATCTGAAATGCAGCCAATAATTAAAGCTGGATTAAAATACTGGCTGTCTTTTCCTCTGTTAACATTTGCTTTGTATGAAACATGACTACTGGACAGAAAAATGATTGGGATGATTGGGAAAAGAAATGCATAGCATTTGGAAGGGACTTGAATGATAAGTTACTGAGCAGTCCCAGAATGCCAGTATCACATTTCAGATAGTCTTGCTTTGACTGAGGCAGCACCCAGGGTTAATCCTGTCACCTCTGGGTGTCTTGGAGGCAGAGTTTTACATTTAGAAATGTTCAAGGCATCTCTGCCTCTTGAGGAAAAAGTCTTGAGAAAAAGTCTTGCCACTGCCACTCTCTTCATCACTGAAGGGAAGCCAAAGAATGAAGATGCTTCTTAGTCCATTGCTTTCATTTAGGCATCTCTTCATCAACCATTTGAATGTCTGGTACTCCTTAGACACTGTGGTAGGCACTGTGGTATTGTGAGATTGAGTCCTGATGTTACCAAGTCCTAGCTCCATCTGCTTGTGGCTTGATAGGCCAATCAATCTGAAAGAAGAGGTATTAAGGCTAGGACTATCACTTTATTTAAAAAGCAGCTGGAAAGGAAGATGGCAGTATAGTGCCTCAAAATAACCTTCTTCTCAGGGCTTGGATGCCAGCTTCTTTTATGGGTCTGAGATGGGGGGAGGTGAGGAAACAAAATAAAATGACCCTTTAATTCTTGAAAATAGCTCCTAGAATGGCAAGCCTCAGGCAGGGGGATGTGTTAGCTTCACTTCCTTGCAACCTTTCATAGGTGGGCAGGGTCAGGCTATGTCCCTATTAATGTAGCAAAGCCCTAGTCCTGGGGTCAGGCAGGACTCCCTGAGGCAGGCCATTACGTATGCCTATAATGACAAAAGCAGCAAGATAAGAATTAAAGTCACAGAGGCAGATTCAGTGTGTATTCAGAATTAACCCTTACAGTTACACTGATGCTCCAGCTTAACAGCTCTGTGTTCTGAAAAAAGTGATCCTTGTTGAGAGGGGTGGTGTGGGGAAGAGGGTAGAGGGGATGGGTCACCGTTAATGTTTATATGAGAGAATAAGAAAGATCAGAGGTGTATATGGCATTCTTCTAGGTAAGAAATGAGTAGTAAAAAGAGAAACATTGCAAACTCAAAGAGAGAATAAGAAAATAGCAGAGAGGAGAGAAGAAATGAAATGGAAGAGTTGGTAAACCTACCATGAAAACAATCAATAAAACTCCAAGAATAGATGATGCTCAGCAGCTTCTGTCTTTACCATCACAGTTCCCTGCCTTTGCCTCTGCCCAGCTGGATCACGACAAACTGTGGACAATTCTTTAAGAGATGGGAGTACCAGACCACCTGACCTGCCTCCTGAGAAATCTGTATGCAGATTAAGAAGCAACAGTTAGAACCACACATGGAACAACAGACAAGTTCCAAATTGGGAAAGGAGTATGACAAGGCTATACATTGTCACCCTGTCTATTTAACTTATATGCAGAGTACATCATGAGAAACGCAGGGCTGGATGAAGCACAAGCTGGAATCAAGATTGCCAGGAGAAATATCAATAACCTCAGATATGCAGATGACACCACCCTTATGGTAGAAAGTGAAGAGGAACTCAAAAGCCTCTTGATGAAAGTGAAAGGAGAGTGAAAAAACTGACTTAAAGCTCAATGTTCAGAAAACTAAGATCGTGGCATCTGGTCCCATCACTTCATGGCAAATAGATGAGGAAACAATGGAAATAGTAAGAGACTTTATTTGGGGGGGCTCTGGAATCACTGCAGATGGTGACTGCAGCCATGAAATTAAAAATGCTTGCTCCTTGGAGGAAAAGCTATGAACAACCAAGATAACATATTAAAAAGCAGAGACATTACTTTGTCAAGAGAGGTCTGTCTAGTCAAAGCTATGGTTTTTCCAGTAGTCATGTATGGATGTGAGAGTTGGATCATAAAGAAAGCTGAGCACTGAAGAACTGATGCTTTTGAACTGTGATGTTGAAGACTCTTGAGAGTCCCTTGGACTGCAATGAGATCCAACCAATCCATCCTAAAGAAAATCAGTCCTGAATATTCATTGGAAGGACTGATGCTGAAGCTGAAGCTCCAATACTCTGGCCACCTGATGCAAAGAACTGAGTCAATAGAAAAGACCCTGATGCTGGGAAAGATTGAAGGTGGGAGGAGAAGGGGACAACAGAAGATGAGATGGATGGATGGACATGAGTTTGAATAAACTCCAGAAATTGGTGATGGACAGGGAAGCCTGGTGTGCTGCAGTCCATGGGTGGGGTCACAAAGAGTCAGGCACAAATGAGTGACTGAACTGAATTGAAATGAACTACAACTTTATGGGCTTCCCAGATGTAGCTAGTGGTAAAGAACCTGTCTGCCAATGCAAGAGGCCCAAGAGAACAGGTTGGATCTCTGAGTCAGGACGATCCCCAGGAGGAGGGCATGGCAACCCACTATAGTATTCTTGCCTGAAGAATCCCATGGACAGAGGAGCCTGGCAGGCTATGGTCCATAGGGATGCAAAGAGTCACACATGACCAAAGCAACTTAGCATACATAATCCTGTAGGGTAGGTATTTTTGATACACATTTGAATAAATTGCCGAGAGGAATAAAAAGCAAAAAAAAAAAAAAAGCTGAGACAAAGAGCTCCAGCACAGGATAGCTATCAATATTTTTTTTTGAGAATATATTGAGAGAAATAAGCCTTCCATAAAAATGAGTTAAAGAAGGCAGTAATTTAACAGTAGCTCAGTGCTTGTCATATGCAAGTAATCATATTAGGTACTAGGAACACATTAGTGAGTAAAAATTGACTTGAGTCTTGTCCTCAAGATGTTTACAGACAACACTGTACAATTAGACTAAGTAATGTGTAATTTCAAATGATGATGAATGATATAAAGGAGAGGTACATGTTATTAAGAGGGTGCCTAAAGGGGATGTGACCAAATCTGGGCTTCAGACAGGGCTCCTCAGGGGAGAATCCTCAGACTGGAATCTGAAGAACCAGTGGTGTTAATAAGGCTTGGGAAGGAAGACGCATCATGGTCGGATGGAGAGCCTGTGCCCAGACTCGGCGGGAGGGACAGCATGTGGATGGTCAGTATGAAGCGTGTGGAACAAAAGAGGCTGAAGACATGACAGAGGCAGACTGTGCTGGGCCTTGCAGAACAGTTGGAGAATTTGGGTCTTTATCCTAAGAACAGTGGCAAGCCTTTGAACACCTTCCATAGGAAAATAACATAATCAAGCGTCTGTTTTGGAAATAGTATTCTGGTTACACTGCATAAGAAGAGGTGAGGGAAGCAGGGATGAAAGTGAGAAACTCGCTGAGGAGGCTTTTTTGTTTTTGTTTGTTTGTTTGTTTTCCCTGTACTTCTGCTGAGAGACAACAGTAACATAAGAGAAATGATCATGGCGATCTTAGTGAGGATTGTCGAGGAGGCTGAAACTGGACTGCAGTGGGCGAAGGACTGAGTGGAAGAGGAAGAAGCTGAAATAGAGACCGTCTTTGAAGTCCTTTGTTGAAGGATAGTGGGAGAAGGCAGGAGTCAGGGACAGGTATGATTTGGGAATTTCTTCATTTATTTTGCTTATGATCAGAGACTTGAGGAAGTTGAAGTGTTGACAGTAGGAATCCAGTTGAGAAGGAAAGTTTTAAAATATTCAGGAAAGAGAGGTAATCAATAATTTGAGTTTTAAAGAAATATTTAAGCAAAGATTAAAAAAAATAATAACAAAGGCCATAAAACAAAGTCTAGCCATTCTATTAGGCCAAACTGTCTCAGAATATCATGAGCCCTAAGGAAATTTCTACCTGTCTAGAAGCCATTCCCTTAGGCATTATAAATAGATAGCTACTGTAGATGGGTGCTATCTGATAGCTAAAGAAAAGATTCAGAAGTCCAGCATGCATAAGACTGAGTCAGATTCCCTTAGCATCTCCTCAAATTTCAGTCTCAGGGTGCTGTTCATTTCAGAGAAATGACAGATGAAATTCTAGAATTATAATATTACACTGAAAAAATTCCTAAGGGAAAGAAACATTTGCTTTCATCTTAATTATAATTTTATAATGTCATTCCTTCAGTGAGATTTTGTGCCCTCAGCTTGGCCTGTCTCCCCAGTCTGATATTCACAAACATTCGTTCATAGTCTCTTATCCTCCTTCAATTTGACAATATCAGTCAGTCTCAGATGTCAATACATTCATCATGGATTGACTTTTAAAATTTTCATGTTGGCATTCTAATGATCTCTCTATCGATTTACACTGAAATCATCCTGCCACTTTTTTTTTTTTGGCACATTGAAGTGGGTATTTTTGACTTTGTAGTGTTACCAGGGATGGTATTATTGATTTTAAAGACTTGGCTATATATACATAGTCAGTTTCCAATGGTTTTCTATTGGTCAGAGAGATGCAAAATGAAACAAACAAGAGAATTTTATTCCTCAGATTGGCTGAAATTTAAAAAAAAATCACAAAAGTGTCTATACAACAGATAATTTGGAGAACTGTGGGTTCATAAATAACGCTTATGTTAATGGATAAAAACTTTTCCCAAAGCAATGGAACAACACTCATTCCACTGATGATACTTAATGACCCAGTGGTCCTACTGTGATAAGTCTTGATTAAATTTTATGTATATAAGTGAGTATTATAGCATCATCCAGACAGAAATGTGGACATAAACTAATTGTCCTTCAATACAAAAATAGCTGATAAAAGCATGTTTAAACTGGAGAAGGAAATGGCAACCCATTCCAATATTCTCGCCTGGAGAATCCCAGAGACAGAAGAGGCTAGTGGGCTACCATCTATGGGGTCACACAGAGTCGGACAAGACTGAAGCGACTTAGCAGCAGCAGCAGCAGCAAACTGTTTAACACTATGCAGTTCCTAAAAACAAGGAGCCAGAAGCGCATGCACTGGCCCAAAGAGTTGTTCACGATACATAGAGTACATTTAATTATGAAAAGAAAGATTTAATATATACTAAGGGAGAAGGGAACAGCACCCCACTCCAGTACTCTTGCCTGGAAACTCTCATGGATGGAGGAGCTTGGTAGGCTGCAGTCCATGGGGTTGCCAAGAGTCAGACACGAATGAGTGACTTCACTTTCACTTTTCACTTTCATGCATTGGAGAAGGAAATGGAAGCTCACTCCAGTGTTCTTGCCTGGAGAATCCCAGGGACTGGGGAGGCTGGTGGGCTGCCATCTATGGGGTCACATGGAGTCGGACACGACTGAAGTGACTTAGCAGCAGCAGCAGCAGCAACAATGCTTATATAAGCTGCCTTTTGTAAAAATGAGCAAGTCAGAAGTTTTCTGTATTTGTGGGTGGTATGTAAGGGAGCACATGTACATGTGCATATAAATGAGAGGAGAAGCTAGATTGCTATACTTGTTAATGTTTTATTTCAAGGGAGTTGGGTAGCAAAGATATGGAGGAAGGCTATTAATGATCTTTTTTGTTCTGTGTTTGAGTTTTTTCTTGTTGTCATTATCCTCTAATACTTTTGGGGAAATAAAACAAAGGACAAACAAAAATAAGGCTGTGAGCTAGAACTGATCACCTAGGAGAGATGTGTAGAAAAGGAGAAAAAAAATGCATATCCAAGTCCTAGAGCAGTCCAGCATTCTGCAGACAGATTATTAAGAAGGAAAAATAAAAAATAGGATTCTGACAGTGTGATCTAGATTGTTTTGAAACAACCAACCCTCTGAGAACAACAAGAAAAAATTGCAAAATCCATTAAAACATCTATTTGAAGGCACACAAAGATCCCAGGCAGGGAGAAATTGAGAATCTCAAACTGGGAAAAGAAGTAAAATTGAAAGAGTGCTTTCAATTCATTTGGTGCTGCTTTTCTCCATGAGATAACTGATTATTCTTAAAGCAGAGGCTGTAAAGCTGAAAAGCTGAGCATGGATGGGACAGGAGCACAGACCTGAGAGTCAAAAGTCCTGAAGTTCAGGATCCACCAAAGTAAAGGATTTCTGTTAAATACCAGAAGTTTTTCTTAACACCTTGAAGGTCTTCTCCCTGGAGTAAGTATAAATCTGAAAAAAGCCTGCTTTCACAATGACTGAAGCTAAGCTTCTGCTAACTTAGTACTTGATTGAATTAAGAATATCTGCCTCCACTTAGAAATAAGAGATGGATGAGACAAAGGCCATGTAACATCACAAAGGAAAGATTGCCAGGAACCAGCATGAGAAATCTCGCCCATGGCAAGGGTCATGAGGAAGGAAGCCTGACAAAACACAAGGACGTGATCAGGCTTCAGGGGTTCCCCCTGGAATTTCCTGAGCATCCAACTCCCAAGACCCGAGTCTGCCTGCTTTACTGTGTTATGCTTTCCACTTATTCTACTGTCATTAATAGGGGGCTGTCCCCCCACCACTTTCTGGGGGAAAAATTAATTTAAAGCTTTTAGATAATAAATCTCCTGGGCACAATATAAGTGTTTCAATAGAAAAACCCCTCTGATGGCTTTCTAGACTGCCTGCAGGACTCGTACAGCTGCACATGTGATTGTTTGAGGCCTCCCCACCAACAGAGGCACAGGAAGCTTAAAACATCCTAGGAATGTAGGGGCTTCTGAGGAGTCAAAATCATTAGAATAGGACTGATTAAAGGTTTCATTGTTGAGCCAATACTTGCTGCCAAATTTTCATATCTTTTATTTGTTTATATAGTTGGTATATAGAAAAAAACAAGTAGCAACATTCGATCTTTGAGTTAAGTACCTTCTTTGTTATAACCCACTGCACCTTTGTTCTATAGAGATGTAATTTTAGTGCTTTAAGGAAATGTAAATTAAAGAAAAACACTTCAGGGGAAACAAGGAAGAGAGACAAAAAGTGTTAGCAAGCCTTTTGGTCAGAAGATGATGTAAATCACCTAAGACTTGTGTATACAACTAGGTATAGAGAAAAGCCTGGTTTTGATAAGAGTCTGGGCTGCTAACGCTGCATAATTTTGTATTACCCATTGATCTCCATGTACTATCAAAAGTATAAAAAGCCTTCTGAACAATAGAGACCGGGCCAGTCATTGGAAGGACTGGTTTCCCCCGTGTCTCCTCTTTACTCTAATTTCAGGCTGAATTCCCATCTGGGGCGTGGAGGCTCGCCATATCTACTTACATGTCCTGGCTTCTAAGATCCGTAAGAGAGAGAGCCCAAGGTGGAGCTCTCTCTGATATTCAAACGGGCGCCAGTGGCCCAACATAGATGGTGCAAGTTCCTTGTCTGGAACTTTTTTGGTTTCCCACGTAAACCAAGTTATTCAGCATCTTTTCTCCACTTAATTTTCCTACTATTTCTTCCTAATCTAATCTTACATTAATAAATAAATAATTTTTTCCTCGCCTACTCTGTCTTCCCTTTGAATCACCCTGGGTCCACCAGGGCTGGACCCCAATAAAAGATGTCCATTTACATTACAAAAAGAAAAGCCTCAGAAGAAACCAATACTGCTGACACCTTGCTCTTGGACTTCTAGCCTCCAGAACTGGGGAAATTACATTTCTGTCCTTTAAGGTACTCAGTTTGTGATACTTTGTTATGTCAGCCCTAGTAAACAAATATGGCTATGCACTGAGACCATCAGATGAATATGACATGTGTCTTTGCTGCAAGAAATTTCCATTCTAAAAGAGTAAGTGATCTCATATCTGCTTGGACTTCAGAATTATAAATACTAATTAAAAAGGAGAAAAACTAGAAAGCAGAGCCACCTGAGTAATGGCTTGCTGGACAATGCTGGCCTCTCCTTAGGTGGATAATGACAGATCCACAGAGGAAGCACAGTATCAAGTGATTCAACTCATAATGGTATTTTGATTCTTTTCAATTAATCTTCCAGGTCATTATTAAAGAAACTCAGTTAAAATAGAAACACCTGAGCAGAGAATTTACTCACTTTGTCACTGCCTTAGTGCTGAGGCAGAGACACAGTGCCATTTGTCTGATGGGACCCAACTACCCCAGATACTACACAGTAGAGTCCAGACCAGGGACTTCAGGCCTACCAAATGGACATAAAATGGTAACAACAGTCAAAATTTAGTTGAAAAGACCAGATTTTAGTGAAATTTTAAAATTATGGATAATTTCAACACATAGCTCAAGGAAGAGCACTCAAATCAGTAATGATACTATTATAAGAAAAGCTGGGCACTGAAGAATTTATGCTTTTCAACTGGAAAAGACTTTTGAGAGTCCCTTGGGCAGCAAGAAGATCAAATCAGTCAAACCTAAAGGAAATCAACCCTGAATATTCTTTGGAAGGACTAACGCCAAATCTGAAGCTCCAGTACCTTGGCCACCTGATGCAAAGAACTGGCTCACTGGAAAACACCCTGATGCTGGGAAAGTTTGAGGGCAGGAGCAGAAGGAGGTTGCAGTGAATGAGATGGCTGGGTGGCATCATGACTCAGTGGACGCGAGTCTGAGCAAACTCCAGGAGATAGTGAAGGACAGGGAAGCCTGGCGTGCTGCAGTTCATAGGCACAGAGAGTCAGACAAGACTGAGCAAGTGAACAGCAATGACCAACTAGCATAATGCTATTGTTACTGTATAAAAATACTCTGCTGAGATAAAATGCATGGCAGAAAGAAGTAAACGTTATAAATTTTAGTGAATAAATTGTATTGTTTTGGTGAATATAATACACATATTGATGTTGAAGTGTTATGACACACACTCATGAAAGAAAATATTTTAAATGTTTGCTTTTAGTGAGAGGAACAACAGCATCTTGAAGCTAAAAGAATAAGAATTGGATTTTTCTACTTAACTTTTCAAAGCAATATTTTCCACATTTATAAAATAAATAAAACCTACCTCACAAAGTTTTTATAAAAATTCAATAAGATTAGTATGCATGAGCACTTCAAAAGCCTAACAAATTACTAATAAATGCAGTACGTCATCCATATCAGCAGTACTTGCCATTTTGGAGTAGTCTTATTTATCGAGACACAAGTAAATATTTTTCTGATCTTATCTTTGTCCTTCTATTTTTCCAACTAACTTGCAAACTATAATTTCTCTATTGTACATATTATGCAATTTTGAAGCATCTGCACATAGTTTAATTCCCTTTTAAATGTTTCTAACTAGCTTTCTTAAGCCACATTAACTTTTGAAAATAACCTTGATCACTTCAGTTATCTTATATATAATTTGTATATGTATAATGAGAATAATTTTGTCTAACACAGTGATCTTCAACATGAGCTTCACAAGATGGTATGGAAATTAAAAAAAATAATTTATTTTTAATCTCATGCTTTACATTTTTTGCATGCATGTTTAACATACATATATAAATATTGCATTCCGTAGTCAAACATTTTTTAAACAGAGTAGGCAAACCAGTAATGTCTGCCATGTGGACCTGTGGGACTCAGGGACCCAGACACCTCATTATGTTAGTGTACTTAATCATTTACAGTTGAATCACTTTAGTTTTTAAGACTGTGTTTATCAACCTCTTTTATTTTTTCATTAACAACCTCAAGGATCTTTTCTAGATATTGTTTTCCTAGTTGATCATCATTGAATGCCAATATCACAGATACACTGCATATGTTTATATACTATATATATATTCATGTGTGTGTGTGTGTGTGTGTGTGTGTGTATGCGTGTACTGTATCAGTGCTCTACTCATTAAAAGAGCAAGATATTCCTTCCTCTACCAAGAATCCATTTTTTTACCCCCTATGGGTATCCTCAATGACTCAGAAGTTAAGTAATCTGCCTGCAGTGCAGGAGATTCAAGAGATTCAGGTTTGATCCCTGGGTCAGGAAGGTTCCCTGGAGAAGAAAAAGGCAACCAGTTCCAATATTCTTGCTATAGTCCATGGGGTTTCAAAGAGTCAGACATGACTAAGTGACTGAGCACGCTTCCAAGCAAATACTGTACAGGTAAATTGGTCTTGAAATTTCTAGTCAAAACTCTCAGCAAACAAAAGTTTAGGACAAGACAGACTCATAGAGGAATTCTACTGAACACTTAAGAAAGAATTAATACCTACCCTTCTCAAACTATTCCAAAAAAGCTAAGAAGGAGAGAACACTTCCAAACTTTCTATGGGACCAGGCTTATTCTGACCTCAAAGCCAGACAAAACACTACAAAAAAAAAAAAGAAGAAGAAGAAAGAAAGAAAACTATAGGCTAATATCTCTAATGAACACAAATGCAAATATCCTTAACAGAATGTTAGCAAACCAAATTCAACAAAAATAAAAAGAGTGATACATCATGATCAGGTAGGGCTTATACCAGGAATGCAAAAATAGCTCTATATCCATAGGTAAATCAATATGATACACCACATAAACCAAAGGAAAAATAAAAATCACACAGTCACCTCAGCATATGCATAAAAAAAGCATTTGGCAAAATTCAACATCAATTTATGCTAAAACTTTCATGCATTCATTATTCATCTAGCAAAGACTAAAGAGTGTCTATTTATGTGTCTGGAAAAATTCTAGGCACTGAAATACACTTATAAAAAAAAAAAACCCAAAGATAAAAGGATAGAAAAAGACCCTGCCTGGTAGGGAAAGAAAAATAAGAGACAAAAAAATATTTGTGACTCCCTACATATACGTGTGTATTATGTATAAAATGCCAGTGAGAAGCACTATGGAGAAAGTCCTTGGGGACAGCCACTGCAGAAGGTGACTTTTGAACAGATTCGTGATATGCATGAGAGAGTGAGTCATGCGGATTTCTGAAGGGAAAACATAGCAAGCTGGAGAAACATCAGGTTCTGAGGGAAGTGTGTGCTTGATGAGTTCAAGGAAACAAGGAAGCCAGGGTGGCTGGAGTCACGTAAAACAGAATCTGTAAGGTAGTGCTAGTGGTAAAGGAGCCACCTGCCAATGCAGGAGAGGTCAAAGGCACAGGCTCGCTCTCTGGGTCAGGAAGATACTCGGGAGGAGGAAAACAGCAACCCACTCTAGTATTCTTGCCTGGAGAATCCCCACGGGCAGAGGAGCCTGGTGGGCTAGAGTCCATGGGGTCCCAAAGAGTTGGACACAACTGAAGCAAATTAGCACACACACAGGGGGTTTATATAACGTATATAATGACGCAAGCAGTAAGCCAGGGAAGGGGAAGGTGCAAGGGAGCACAGGGCAGCAGCCTTCATGACTTTTTCCACGTGTAACCTCATTTAGCCCTTCTAACCTGGGAGGATTTCAAAAACTAAGATTCAGTGACCTTCATTTTCCTTAGTCTTCTCAAACAGTCCCAGAGGTAATATTCATACTCAGGCCAGGCAAGACCTAGGAGGTTATTTCACTACTGCTGATGTGTACACACACACTCACTGGTTTTTACCCAGGAGAAACATGTATGGAAGCTACAGTCATGCTTGTAAGATGTATCTCCTATCTATTTGGATTGTTTACAAGCTCTCAGTTCTATAGGACAACATATAGAGATATGATCACTTGAATGGGCTGATTTTTTTTTCTTTTTATTGCTGTTTAAATTTTTTCTTTTTTAATTAAAAAAAAACTATTAAGGTATAAATGATGTACTAAAATCTGCATATAGTTAATGTACACCATTTGATGAGTTTGGACATAAGCACACAGCTTTCCAGGTGGTACTAATGGTAAAGAACCTTCCTGCCAATACAGGAGATATGAGACACAGGTTTGATCTCTGGGTCAGGAAGATCCCCTGAAGGAGGCAATGGCAACCTACTGCAGTATTTTTGCCTGGAAAATCTTGTGGACAGAGCAGCCTTGCAGGCTACAGCCCATAAAGTTGCATAGAGTCAGGCATGACTGAAATGACTCAGCAAGCATACATCTGTGAAATCATCACTACAATCAAAGCGATAGACAACTCCAATAGTGTCCTTGTGCTCCTTTAAAGTAAAAAGACAAAAAACTTTTTACCTTATGTTGGAGTATAGTTGCTTGACAATGTTTTGTTAGTTTCAGGTGTACAGCAAAGTGATTCAGTTATACACGTACATGTTTTTATTCTTGTTCAAATTATCTTTCCATTTAGTTTGTTATGTAATATTGGGCAGAGAACCCTGTGCTGCACAGTAGGTCTTTGTTGGTTGTTCATGTTAAATACAGCAGTTGTGTACATGATTTATTTTAAGTACAGAGCAAAAGGGCTATCTTTGTTTTGTTTTGTTTTGTTTTGTATCTTCAATGTTTTTTCAGGCTCCAACATAAATTTTTTAACTTTTTTTTTTATGTAAGTCTTTTTTTTTTTAATTGGAGGCTAATTACTTTACAATATTGTGGTGGTTTTGCCATACACTGACATAAATCAGTCATGGGTGTACATGTGTCCCCATCCTGAACCCCCCTCCAACCTCCCTCCCTATCCCATCCCTCAGGGTCATCCCAGTGCACCAGCCCTGGACACCCTGCCTCATGCTACCTTCTTAAAGAAGTTTCAAGTGCACCATAGAGAACTGTTGATTACAGGCACTGTGTGAACACCAGGTCTCTTAAACTAACTGATCTTGCATAATAAAAACTTTATACCATCTAAATAAGTCTACACTTCCCCCATTCCCTGCTCTCTATTTTTTGCTTCTGTGATTTACTGTTTTAGGTACCTCATATAAGTGGAATCATGCAGTACTTATCCTGTGATTGGCTTATTTAGCCAGATTTACCAATGTTGTTGAAAAATCAGGACTGATTTTTTTCCTCAAACTCTTAAAACTCATGTAATTCTTACCTGGGCACATCTAAGCAGTTGCTAGCAGAATCAACCTGGAATGAATTGAAGTAGTAAGGGCTACAGCTTCCACATTTATAGGGAGAAGAAAACTCTTTGGTATAATCTCTGCAATCCAGAAGCAAGCTGAGGATAGACATGGGAACAAAAATTGACCTTAAAATTACAGTGATGATTTGTGTTGTGTCCAATGATAAGTTGTGTCCAGCTCTTTGACACCCCATAGGCAGCAACACGCCAAGCTCCCCCAACCTTCACTATCTCCCAGAGTCTGCTCAAATTCAATTCATTGAGTGAGTGATGCTATCAAATTATCTCATCCTCTACTGCTCCCTTCTCCTCCTGCCCTCAGTTTTTCCCAGCATCAGGGTCTTGTCCAATGAGTCAGCTCTTTGCATCAGGTGGCCAAAGTACTGGATCTTCAACTTCAACATCAGTAATGAAAATCATTAGTTATTTTCTAAGGAATCCCTCGGAGAAGACGATGTTACCCCACTCCAGCACTGGAAAATGCCATGGACGGAGGAGCCTGGTAGGCTGCAGTCCCTGGGGTCGCTAAGAGTCAGACATGACTGAGCGACTTCACTTTCACTTTTCACTTTCATGCACTGGAGAAGGAAATGGCAACCCACTCCAGTGTTCTTGCCTGGAGAATCCCAGGGACAGGGGAGCCTGGTGGGCTGCCGTCTCTCGGGTCACACAGAGTCAGACACAACTGAAGTGACTTAGCAGCAGCAGCAAGGAATCTCTTGGGCTCTTATATAAATTCTATTTACCACTGCTTCTCCTTTACTCTGATTTCTAACATGCTCTAATCTCAGTTGTACTAGATGGCAGCTTGTAAATATACTGACCAACCAGCTACATCCAACGTCCCAAGTTGAAGAGTTTCCCAAGATGTGGACAGACCAAAATCAATCATTCTATTCTAACTGACCTTCAAGAGTAGCAGCAAGAGATACAGCAGGCATGAAGGCAGATGAAATGACAAGTTGAAAAGCACAAGCTGAAAACTGAGCTGCTGGAGAGAAATGCCAAAGCAAGTAAAAAGGACCAGACGTGATAATTCTAAGCTCAGCAATCTGGAAGCTTTCAGTGTAGAGCAAAGAGGCTTCCATTCTTCACACCCATGAAAATATTCTAAATTACAACTGCCAATCCTAAAGGAAATCAACCCTGAATATTCATTGGAAGGACTGATGCTGAAGCTGAAACTCCAATACTTTGGCCACCTGATGTGAAGAGTCAACTGAGTGGAAAAGACCCTGGTGCTGGAAAAGACTGAAGGTGTGAGGAGAAGGGGAGGACAGAGGGTGAGATGGTTGGATGGCATCACCAACTCATTGGACATGAGTTTGAGCAAACTCCAGAAGACACTCAAGGATAGGAAAGCCTGGTGTGATGCAGTCCATGGGTCACAAACAGTTGAAAATGACTTAGTGACTAAGCAATAACATTTGATATACTATTTTAGTTAGCAAATAGAGAAATACAATATTCAGTTATAAGATTTCCATACAAGTATTTAACCAAGCTTAGTTGCTGGGTTGAAAATATAACTTTAATTTGTTTGCAAACTGTCCCTTACCCAAAAGTGCTTCTTTCAAAGATGTTGGATAAATGAGCATCCACTGTAATGCCAAATGCCAGGGCCCATAGGCAAATAACCTGCAATTCCATGCTTTGGGGACAGTGGTGATTCTTTCAGTCTTCTGTTAATTGGAAAGTCTTCCCTGATAGCTCCATTTGTAATGAATCCACCTGCAATGTCAGAGACCCCAGGACAATTCCTGGGTTGGGAAGATCCACTGGACAAGGGATAGGCTACTGACTCCAATATTCTTGGGCTTCCTTTGTGACTCAGCTGGTAAAGAATCTGCCTGCAGTGCAGGAGACCTGGGTTTGATCCCTGGGTTGGGAAGATCTCCTAGAGAAAGGAAAGGCTACCCACTCCAGTATTCTTGCCCGGAGAATTCCTTGGATTGTATAGTTCATAGAGTCACAAAGAGTTGGACACAACTGAACAACTTTCACTTTCACTAACTGGAACACTACCAGAGGGATAGCTTATTAAATAATGCCTTTGTGGTAGGAAAAGCTTAAAGAAAAGATTTCTGCTCCTTCAAGAGCTTTCTATTGGCCATATCGAGTGTCATTTACTCAGCAGTAAAATCTGTTCTTTCAAACGATTCAAAAGTGAAAAATGATAATTCTATCAGGCAAAGAATTGGCACAGACTTTGTCAGTCAGCACATGTATTTTGTAGGCTCTAAAAATAGTGCAAAAAGTCTAATTTTAGGCTTCACCTATTTTAATTTTTTAAGATAAGTAAATTTTTATCAAAAACCTCTTTTTAAAGTTTCTTTAAAGGAAGACTAAAATATTTGGAATAAAATATTTTCAGGTCTACTAATAACTTTAATTTTATTAAAGATGCATTTTAGTAGCAATTTATTATTTAAAAGGCACTTCACATACATTAGTTCAATCTCAATAATGCTATTATAGAAATACTACCTTTATTTTATAAATGTGGGCAATTATTCTTGGAAAGAGGGCTGAATTATTTAGTGCCAGCTGCATTTTAAATAGAAGAGTGAAAAGGTTGGCTTAATGCTCAACTTTACAAAAACTAAGTCCCATCTATTCATGGCAAATAGAAGGAGGAAAAGTGGAAACAATGACAAATTTTATTTTCTTGGGCCCCAGAATCACTATGGATGATGACTGTAGCCGTGAAATTAAAAGACATTTGCTCCTTGGAAGAAGTCATGACAACCCTAGACAGTGTATTAAAAAGAGACATCACTTTGTTAACAAAGGTCCATGTATGGTTTTTCCAGTAGTTATGTACAGATGTGAGAACTGGACCAGAAAGAAGGCTGAGCACTGAAGAAGTGATGCTTTTGAATTGCAGTACTAGAAAAGATGCGAGAATCCTTTGGACTGCAAGAAGATCAAACCAATCCTGAATATTCCCTGGAAGGCTAATGTTGAAGCTGAATCTCCAATACTTTGGCTACTGATGCAAAGAGCCCACTCATTGGAAAAGACCCTGATGCTGGGAAAGATTGAGGGCAGGAAGAGAAGGTGACCACAGAGGATGAGATGGTTGGATGGCATCATTAACTCATTGGACATGAGTTTGAACAAACTCTGGGAGGTAGTGATGGACTGCGAGGTCTGATGTGCTGCAGTCCATGGGGTCACAGAGTTAGACGCTACTTACACTACTGAACAACAGCAACTGCGTTTTCCAAGGCACGATTTTACTTAGTTCTTTGACTAATCTGATAAAATAGAAGTCACCCATGCTATTTCTAGATGAGGGGGCTGAGCTTTATGGATATTTGAGTCTTGGTCTTTTTTGTTTGTTTGTTTTCTTATTTTATTTTATTTTATTCTACTTTACAATACTGTATTGGTTTTGCCATAATTTGACATGAATCAGCCACATGTGTACATATGCTCCCAATCCTGACCCCCCTCCCACCTCCC